>JADMLD010000392.1:0-44845 GCA_017589585.1 Phylloscopus whistleri | reverse complement strand
ACTTTGTGTGGGAATAGAGTACTCAGTAGCCATGTTGCTTATTGAATTCCTAATGTCTCTTGGGATGGAATCCTTTCTGTGTTTCTGTTCCCTAGGCTTTTTTGAAGTTTTAATACCTCTCTGGTCCTTAGGTTTGTTTTCTTATTCAGAGATAGCTCCGATGTTGTCTCTAACACATAGCTTTTACACTAGAGGTGCACGAATTAGGATTGTTATTGTCCTGGGCTTAATGTTCATGATTTATTAGGAAGTTTATACAGGTACTGGAGTTTGTGCCTGGTATGTTTGGTTTATGGCTTCTTCATCCTACCCTGCATCCTAGTTCCAGTAGCATGTTTTGGGGGATTTATTAATAATTGCACCCAATTTGTTAGAGGGGATGAAGCTTTTCAGTCTTTCCTTTATTCCTTCCTTTTGAATCGGTTACATCACTTTTAGAGAATGTTCAATGTCCCCTGACTGTTAAAGAAACCCATTTTTCTGGTAGGCTTCCTCTATATGTTCTACAGCTTGTCTAGAATGAGGTCTGAGTTCTCCAGAGGGGCTGATGAGATTGCTGACCTAGAAGTAGACCCAGGTGTGAAAATCCTGAATGGTGTGGAAAATGGGAGAGAATGGGCCAAACCTTGAAGGAATTTTCTGATCCCCCAGCTTGGGAATTTTCACATGAACAAATTCAGAACCCAGATGAGGTGGGGAAATATCTGGAGGAGAACTGCCATGATGATTCTAAGGAAAAAAGCTTATTGCAATAAGCTGGGCCCTGGCATATGCTTATCGTACGCTGCTAGATACTGTAGGGCAGCAGGTAGAGGCAGGGGGGCAGGAAGATAAATCAGCAGCTACCCCAGTCACTCGGGCTCAGCCAATACCGTAGCTACTCAGACAGCAGCTAAACCAGAAGTGAGCCTAAAACACTGGCAGTCGCCCCAGCAAAGAAGCGCACACACAAAACTGATCGACCAGTGGATGATGATCCAGGTGAAGGACCCTCAGTGCCTCCCAACACCCAACCAAGTGACACCCAATCAGATGCTGAACCAACTGATACACAATCAGAAACCGAACAGACGGACACAAAATCAGAAGCCAAACCAACTAACATAAAATCAGAGCCCAACCAACTGGCAGCAGATCACAAGCCCAACCAACTGGCAGAAGACCAGAAGCTACTACTGAGTCCTTTTCCTGAAGGACCTTCGAGGCCTAAGAAAGGACTACACTCGACGACCTGATGAATCTATAATTAGTTGGTTAGTCCGTCTTTGGGATGCTGCAGGCGAGGCCACAATCTGGACGGCACCGAAGCAGGCATCTGGGATCCCTGTCAAAGATCCAGTTATTGACCAAGGAATGATGAGAGAGGCTAATCCACGCAGTCTCTGGGAACGGGTCCTGGGAAGCGTGGGAACAAAGATATCTGTGTGCAGACGATCTCTATATGCAGCAAACCCAGTGGAAGACCATAGAACAAGGATTCAACGCTTAAGAGAAATGGCAGTGCAGAGATCGTCTTCTCAGATGACCTAAACACTAGGAACCCAGACCTGGTACCGTGTACATCCGTGATGTGGCGAAAACTTGTACGACTTGGGCCACAAGAATACTCATCTGCTTTAGCAATAATGAAAACGGGACGACACGGGAGAGACCGCGCTGGATATGGCGAAGAAGCTCCGAGCATATGCAGATGCTGTGCACGGTCCAACACATGCCAGAATTGCAGCTCTGGAAACACGTATGCAGACATTAGAAAACAAGATGGAGGAGAACCACAAACAACTCAGAGAGGACTTTCTCCAAATCTCCGCAGTACAGGTCAGAGGTTCTGGTACCAAACGCAGACGTTCCCCAGATAGGGAAAGAAGTGGTATCTCACGAGCTAAGCTGTGGTCCATTCTGCGTGATTCTGGGGAAGACATGAAGAAATGGGATGGAAAATCTACTGACGATTTGGCACAGCGGCTGCGTGAATTGTTGGAAGGCAAGACTCAGAGAGGAGGTTCCACCAAGAGGGAAGTAGCTCCGGTTACCCAGGGAAAAACGGATAACCAGGCTTAGAGGGGCCCTGCCTCTAGCCAGGTAGAGGCTAGGGAAAACCGTGTTTTTTGGACTGTGTGGATTCGTTGGCCTGGCACATCTGAACCACAAGAATATGAGGCCTTGGTTGACACTGGTGCGCAGTGCACAATAATCCCATCAAGACATGTGGGGGAAGAATCTGTCTCTATTGCTGGTGTGACAGGGGGATCACAGGATTTTACTTTGGTGGAAGCTGATGTGAGCCTGACTAGAAACGAGTGGAAGAAACACCCTATTGTGACAGGCCCAGAGGCCCCATGCATTTTGGGCATAGACTTCCTCCGAAATGGGTATTTCAAAGACCCAAAGGGACTCAGGTGGGCATTCGGGATAGCAGCTGTAGAGACAGAAGGTGTTAAGCAGTTGAACACTTTGCCTGGGTTATCAGAGAACCCATCTGCAGTAGGACTTCTGAAGGGGGAAGATCAACAGGTACCAATTGCCACTTCGGTAGTGCACCGCCGGCAGTATAGAACGACTCGAGATGCCGTGATTCCCATCCACAAGTTGATCCGTGAGCTGGAGAGCCAAGGGGTGGTCAGCAAAACCCACTCACCCTTCAACAGCCCCATTTGGCCTGTGCGCAAGTCTGACGGAGATTGGAGATTGACTGTGGACTATCGTGCATTGAATGAAGTGACACCACCACTGAGCGCTGCCGTTCCGGACATGCTGGAGCTCCAGTACGAGCTGGAGTCCAAGGCAGCGAGGTGGTATGCCACTATTGACATTGCCAATGCGTTTTTCTCCATCCCTCTGGCTGCAGAATGCAGGGCACAGTTTGCCTTCACATGGAGAGAGGTGCAGTACACCTGGAACCGATTGCCCCAGGGGTGGAAGCACAGTCCCACCATCTGCCATGGACTCATTCAGACTGCACTAGAAAAGGGTGAGGCTCCAGAACATCTGCAGTACATTGATGACATCATTGTATGGGGAAACACTGCAGCTGAAGTGTTTGAGAAAGGAGAGAAGATCATCCAGATTCTCCTGAAAGCCGGGTTTGCTATAAAGAAGAGCAAAGTTAAGGGACCTGCTCGAGAAATCCAGTTCTTGGGAATAAAGTGGGAAGATGGGCGGCGCCAGATTCCCACCGATGTCATTAACAAGATCACAGCAATGTCTCCACCGACCAACAAGAAGGAGACACAAGCTTTCCTAGGCGCCATAAGCTTTTGGAGGATGCACATCCCTGAGTACAGCCAGATTGTGAGCCCTCTCTACCTGGTTACTCGGAAGAAGAACAATTTCCACTGGGGCCCAGAACAACAACACGCCTTTGCCCAGATCAAGCAGGAGATTGCTCATGCAGTAGCCCTCGGCCCAGTCAGGACAGAACCAGATGTGAAGAATGTGCTCTACTCTGCAGCTGGGAGCCATGGTCTGTCCTGGAGCCTTTGGCAGAAGGTGCCGGGTGAGACGCGTGGCCGACCACTGGGATTCTGGAGCCGAAGCTACCGAGGGTCTGAAGCCAATTACACTCCAACAGAAAAGGAAATTTTAGCAGCCTATGAAGGAATTCAAGCTGCCTCAGAAGTGATTGGTACTGAAGCGCAACTCCTCTTGGCACCCCGACTACCGGTGCTGGGGTGGATGTTCAAAGCAGAGGTTCCTGCTACCCACCATGCCACCAATGCCACATGGAGTAAGTGGATTGCTCTTATCACACAATGCGCCCGTATTGGAAAACTGAATCGTCCTGGGATTTTGGAGATAATTACAAACTGGCCTGAAGGTGAACACTTTAGTTTCATTGATGAAGAGGAACAAGAGCAAGTAACCCGGGCTGAAGAAGCTCCACCATATAACCAACTGCCAGCAGAAGAAGCACGCTACGCTCTTTTCACCGATGGTTCCTGCCGCATCGTAGGGATGAAACGAAAGTGGAAAGCAGCCGTATGGAGCCCCACAAGACAGGTTGCACAAGCCACTGAAGGAGAAGGTGGGTCAAGCCAGCTTGCCGAACTCAAAGCTGTTCAATTGGCCCTTGCCATCGCTGAAAGAGAGAAGTGGCCAAAGCTCTACCTCTACACTGATTCGTGGATGGTAGCTAATGCTCTGTGGGGCTGGCTGGAAAGGTGGAAAAAAGCCAACTGGCAGCGTAGGGGAAAACCAATCTGGGCTGCTGATGAGTGGAAAGACATTGCCACCAGAGTAGAGAAACTATCTGTAAAAGTTCGTCATGTAGACGCTCATGTTCCCAAGAGTCGGGCTAATGAAGAACACCGAAACAACGAGCGAGTAGATCAGGCTGCAAAAATAGAAGTGTCAAAGATAGACTTAGATTGGCAACACAAGGGAGAGTTGTTCCTAGCTCGGTGGGCCCATGATGCCTCAGGTCATCAGGGCAGAGATGCCACCTATAAGTGGGCACGGGACCGAGGGGTGGATTTAACCATGGACAGTATCTCTCAGGTTATCCATGACTGTGAGACGTGTGCTGCCATCAAGCAGGCCAAGCGGGTGAAGCCCCTCTGGTACGGTGGACGGTGGTCCAAATATAAGTATGGGGAGGCCTGGCAGATTGACTACATCACCCTGCCCCAAACCCGCCAAGGCAAGCGCTATGTGCTGACCATGGTGGAAGCCACCACTGGGTGGCTGGAGACCTATCCTATGCCTCATGCCACCGCCCGGAATACCATCCTGGGCCTGGAAAAGCAAGTTCTTTGGAGGCATGGTACCCCTGAGAGGATTGAGTCAGACAATGGGACTCATTTTAAGAATAGCCTTATCAACACCTGGGCTAGGGAACATGGCATTGAGTGGGTCTACCATATCCCCTACCATGCACCAGCTGCAGGCAAAGTGGAGAGATGCAACGGACTGTTAAAAACCACCTTGAAAGCATTAGGTGGAGGATCTTTCAAAAATTGGGAGCAACACTTAGCAAAGGCCACCTGGTTAGTTAACACCCGAGGTTCCACCAACAGAGCAGGCCCTGCCCAGTCTGAGCTCCTATCTACAGTAGATGGAGATAAAGTTCCAGTGGTACATGTGAGAGGTTTGTTAGGGAAGACAGTTTGGATTAAATCTGCCTCAAGTACAGACAAACCCATCCGTGGGATTGTTTTTGCTCAGGGACCAGGATGCACATGGTGGATAATGCAGAAAGATGGAACAACACGATGTGTACCTCAGGGAGATCTGATTGTTGGGTGAAAACTATGAGTAAATATCATTTACTGAATGTTACTACCATTTTCTGTATATAGCTGTATACTGTATATATATGCATGTATAAGGTATGTGTGTGTAGAGTTAGAATTTTAGTTTTCGTAGTAAGTTGACGATATGGAGATACAGGGGTGGAATGTGGTAGGGTGACTTTATGCTGCTTGTATCCCCAATCGTCTGTTCTGTTTGTGCTGTATATTGTGTTCTGTACCTTTAAACCTTGTTCTGGGAGTGAAGGGGGAGAAAGAACAGCGCGCAGTTTGTTTTGAGGAAACTGCCTGACTCCCCCACATTGCTGCTCTCCGGTGTTCGTCCGAGGCACGGACAGCGGTGGGACAGAGATCTCCTGTGCTTTTAGCTAGCTAGCTAGGCAGAGAAGACTCCCTAGTTTTTTTTGGGTTTTTTTCCTTTTTTTTCTTGGGACTGTTTAAATCTGCTCAGGACTGAAAAACCCAGAGGAGCAGCGAGGGCTGGCACCTGCGGCCCCGCCGGGCCTGGACCTTCGGAGAGACTGAGTGAGCTGAGCTACACCCACGGCAAGGACTGTCTCTGTTTGCCATCTCTCTTCGGAGCGGGCAGAGGTTTTATTGTTTCATATTATTAATTCTTTGCATTTGTGGGCATTTTGTTTGTTAAATAAATAGTTTTTTCCACTTTTCTCCGAGGAAGTTCTTTTCCCGGACCGGCTGGGGGGAGGGGCCGTTTGGGTTTACTCTTCCAGAGGAACCCCTTCGGAGGTTTTCCCCAAATTTGCCCTAAACCAGGACATATATTTATGTCATCAACCCAACAGAGAACACCTACAACAGCAGTGCCAAAGCCGAGACCCAACACTAAGAACTGTGCCCCTCGTGAAGAGGAGATTAAGGAACTGCACCCCTTCTGCTGAGAAGATCAAAAGTCAAGGAGATTGAACTATTATTAATTTAATTCAATTCAGTATCATAATTTCTGTTACTTTATTCTCTGTAATTAAGTCTCAAATGCTTTTCCATTGCTTGTTAATTCAGCTTAACAATGTTTATTTTAGTTTTGAAAATCATTAAGCCATATTCTTGAGAATCCCCTTGTTATAACCAATTTAAAAACAGAGGAGTTTTGGAGTCCCTTGTACCATTAAAGAATTTCCAACTGCCTTGCTCTGGAAAAGCGACCCTTCCCAGATGTAACAAAGGCTTCTACCCCATGGTTCTCTGCAAACATTGTGTGATCTTCTCCCTGGGTTTCTCAAGCCCATCATCCTCCCATGTTGTCCCCTTTCCCTATTTCCCCATTGGCTATGGGGGCCTGGTGTCCAGTTTCTGTCTTCTCTATGGTCAGTTGCTCCCTGACCTGCCTCCTGTACCACCCATGAACCTGAGACACTATATAACTGAGAAAAACCACATGATTGCCCTCGTCGTCCTCACCCCCTCCCCGGTTTGGGGTGAGGGGAATGGATTTTCAAGCTTAAGAAAGAGACTTGTCTCATTTGCTTCCCTGCCAGTGGCTGAACCTCCCTGGACACGATGATCACTGCTGCCACACGCTGTTACACACCATGATCTTGTGTGTACAGGAACAGGAGATACCCTGGAATTCCTTCAGGAATGTGGGATACCCAGAACCCACTCAGGATCAGGGTCTCACTCAGCCTCCTCATCCTCAGCTTTCAGCTGACCAGACCCCATCTCACCCTCACAATCCTCACCCCACCACATCCCACAGCTCCTGGGCAGGAAATGGAATCCCGGAAAGGAAATCCAGCCTGGCCTTGGAAACTTCCAAGGATGGAGCAGCCACAGCTTCTCTGGGCAACTGGTGCCAGGGCCTCAGCACCCTCAGAGGGAAGAATTCCTTCCCAACATCCCATCTAACCCTGCCCTCAGGCAGTGGGAAGCCATTTCCCCTTGTCCTGTCCCTGCAGGCCCTTGGAAAGAGCCTCTCTCACCCAAGAATTGCTGCTCCTCCCTGCTGTGGGGCAGAAGTTGGAAGTTGATTTTCTCCCCGTGGCCCCGGCCCAGCCCTGAGCCAGGGGCAGGACCTTTCCCCGCAGCTCTGCGGGCGCTGGCTCGGTTCGGCCGCAGCCCAGCAGACGGAGCTCAGAGCTCCCTGGGGGCTGCGGCTCCTCCCGAGGGGCAGCGCTGGGGCAGCTCCCACCTCTGCCCCGGGGGAGCAGGGACAGCACCCGAGGGAACGGCTGGGGCTGGGCCAGGGCAGGGCTGGGCTGGAGAGCAGCAAAAGCTTCTTCCCCCAGAGGGGGCTCAGGCACTGCCCAGGCTCCCCAGGGAATGGTCACGGCCCCGAGGCTGCTGGAGCTCCAGGAGCCTTTGGACACCGCTCCCAGGAATGCCCAGGCTGGGATTGTTGGGGTGTCTGTGCAGGGCCAGGGGTTGGACTCCATGATCCCGGTGGGTCCCTCCCAACTCAGCCCCTTCTGCAATTCTCACCCTTTGGCTCAGCCTTTCTGTCCCCAGGAGGAGCTGGCAGAGCTGCTGGGCTGGGGCAGGAGCAGGGCAGCCCCAGCGTTCCCCTCTCTGTGACACCACAGCAGTGACAGCCCCAACATTCCAACCCTGGAGACGCTCCAAGGGAAGTGTCCAGACCCGTGTCCAGTCAACAGAACTGCCCGGCCACTGACCCTGAGTGACCATGGCCCTGCCAGCTCGGAGGCACTGCTGGGGCAGCTGCACCTCAGCCCTGTGATAAATGAATGATTTTGTGCTAACTAAATTGTAGCTATATCGATATTTTAGAAAAAGACAAAAAATATGTGATTATTGTTAGAAAACTGATTTTTGCAGATGTTTATGGAAAAAATAGGATACAGGATGTAATGTGAGATAAGTAAAATCCCAAAACTGAATAGGTCTTGGGATAATTGGAAGATCGGCCTTGAGATGGACAATTGGGATGGTTCCAGCTACGGAATCTAAGTTGTGTTTTTATTTAAGGCTTATTTTTGGAATACGATGTTGGCTAACATAACACAAGGCTTGGGGTGCATGGCAACCTGTGAGGTTATCCAGAGGACAACGAGGACGACTGTGAGCCTTCATCCAAAGGACCACCAAAAGAAGACAGAAGACCCCCTAACAACAAGTGAAGCATGCACCATGAAGTACAGTGACATAGATTTTTAGAATCAGAAATAGGAGGAGACTTACAGGAAACACTGATGAATCTGTATTAGCAGATAGTATATGAGTGTAGTCTGAATTGCTCTGGTTTGCACATGAGGTGGGGTGAGAAGCCCACCCTGTACTGTCACTTTTGCTTATGCCTTATCAGAACCTTAACCAGATTTAAATAATCATTGCCAAATTTTTTATATGCTTAATTTTACATTAAATTGCTATTAAAATTGCTGCTGAATTCTAAATTTGTTGTTTGTTTTATTCACATTTATAACAAGATGATTTTGGAAACGGAAGAAGAGAATCTTTGTTTTATACTAGAGGAGACATCCCTAAACAGTACCCCTCATCAGCAGATATGGCCCATGTGCAGTGTTGGGAAAGCTGCTCATGGGTAGGATTCCACAGTTTGCAGAGGTTCCTTTCAGGTCCTTGCAGATGTGTGGCATGGGACCCACCAGAGGACTGTTCCTCTTGTGACAATGTCTCTATAGAACCCAGGAAAACTCCTTTCCTAAAAAAAACTGATGAAAGATTATTTTCAAATAATCTGACTGAAATTACAAGTTTTGTCTTTTTATGCTGTATGGGAAAGTGAACACTGGTGGAGGGAGGGAAGGATGTTTTGAGTTTCTTTTTGTTTTTCTTATTTTCATTCTTTTAGTGTGTGTAAATAAACTATCCTTGTACTTTTAAGGTGAACATTTTTGCTCGTTATGTTCTCCCAGTCATATAAAAATAGCAAGTGATGAAACCATCACAGTGGGGCATGTGCTGGGCATGGATGGAGAATTCCATGGACAAAATCCTCCAGCATTTACATCTGCTCATTGCTCTGGATAGCACAAATCACAAAACATCCATCACGGCTGAGTATTGTAATTTCTTGCAGATTGCTACAGCTGCACTGCTGATGGACAAATGCACAAGAATTGATTTCACATGAAAAATGTCATTTATTACAAATTGCTACACCCACCCTGACAATATAGAACTATGCTGATCTCAATTTAAGCTAAAAAAGGAATTTATTAGAATTTTACAACAATGCTATGTAAAAATATACAAATAAAAACTTCAGTTAACAAAATCTTAATTTATTGCCAACCTCTACAACAACTAACTACACACAAATATCAATTAGGTGTTTAACAACTTCATTTATTACATATTACTGCAAGCTTAAAGCCTATGTAGTAATACAAAAATATCAGTATCTCTATCTAAAGAGCCCTCTACCAAGACTCACTTGATACAATTATACAACTATACATCTCTACACATGTTTAAATAGAAAGATATACATATATAAACACCTCAAAAAACAGAAGTAAATACACATATGTAAATATAAAAATAGACATATTTTCTTATATAAATACCAATATACCAATTTAAAAAGCCATATAACTACAACTACATCAATAGAAATACCTACACGATTGTATACATAGGAAATAGAACTAAACAGAGATAGAACAACATGCTTATATGTACATATACGTAGATACATATGTGCATATACATGTAATTACATACTTGTATGCATATATACACACATATATATACATAGCACACATCCATAAATATAACGACATACATAGAGAAATATTCCTATACAAATAGCAACCCACATATATAAAAATCCATAAAATTATCCCTCTCTCTGTTCAAGTCCATATATCTGTAAACAGAACTCCAAGCAGAGGGATTCCAGCTGCCCCATCTTCAAAGCCTTTCACTCCTCCCATGCAGAGCAGCTGTCCTGGACAGGGACAGCAGCTGGGACATCTGGGAAGCAAAGGGAACACTGAGTCAGGATCAGGATGTTTCCCTTGGCAGCACCTGCCCTTCAGTCAGGGCAGGGAAAATCTCAGTGCCTCCCCAGGAGGGTCAGAAAGAAAAAGTTTGGCCAAAGCCCCCGGCCAAAGCCCACGCCACCCTCACCCCCAGCCTGCCTCACTGGCCCTGCAGCCTCACCCGGGCTCTGGACTGGCAGCAGCAGCAGCAGCTCCCTGGTCACTGCTGGAGCTGGCGGCCTTCAGCTTCTCCCTGCTGCCTCCTGTCAGTCTCTGGCTGTCCTCAAGGTCTGCAGGGCAGCTGTGGCAAAAGTGGAGGCTCTGGAATTGGTTCCAAGGCCTGGCAGAGCTGCAGGCATGGAGCCCTCTGTGCTCCCTGCTGGCCCCTCCATCCCCTCAGCCCCTCCATCCCCTCGGCAAAGCCCCGGCCCCCTTCAGTTTTTCAGCCCCTCACAGTCCTCCCACCCCACTCAATCCCTTCTGACCCATCCCGTCCCATTAGACCCACCACCCCCTCAGCCCGTGCCACTGCCCTGTCACCTCCGTGCCACCCTCGCCCTCTGCTCCCCCACAGCCCTCAGTGCCCCCAGCACCTCAAGGTCACTGTCCCTGCAGTGTCAGCACCTCCCCAGTCCCCCCAGCCCCCTCTGTCTCACCGTCCTTCAGCAGCTCCTCAGGGGACAGGGCCTGGGGCCACCGGCAGCTCCCAGCGCTCCAGGGACACCCGGGGCTGGAACTGCTGCTCCGCCCGGTCCGGCCGCCAGCTCGGACCCAGCACAGGAACAGGGACACAGGGGCACAGGGGGAAAAGCACAAAGGGAGAGAGGGAAAGAGGTTAAAAACTACTCTATACCTATACAGATACTAATCTGTGTACCTAAACACCCCTGGAGCTCTAAATACATAACTATGCACATTTATAAAAATAAGTATATATATATATATATGAATGTAACTATGCACATAGATAAACATAACTAGGTATATCTATAAATATAACTATGCATACATGATTATAACTAGATAAATTTAAATATATATATATGTATAATTTTACCTCTACAGGTCTATAACTATATAGTCATATAAACATAATTATAGATCCATAACTATACTGTGAATCTATAAATAACAATTATATAGATAGATAAATATAACTAATTCTAAACATATCCCTATAGACAGAGGGGTTGTACCTGCCTGGTAGTCCCAGGCTGTCCCTCTGTCTCTTCCTGCCACACATGACATCCCTCCAGGAGATGTGGATCACAGGGGATCTGGGACGAAAAGAGAGCACTGAGTCAATATTGGCCCTTGGGCACGTTTCCCTTGGGCAGCAATTGTCCTTCTGTCACGGACTGTAAAAGATGGCCTGAAAAGCAAACTCTCACTTGGGAATTTGAAACCTGCTCTTTAGAGAACAGGGATCCTGCCAAGTTTCCAAAACTGTGTAAAGCACTGAAGGACCTCGGTGAAGTCTCAGCACTCGCAGTGCAAATGGCACCCACTAGAGCCTGGAACACAGACACTCCCAGCTCCCCCAAAGAAGCCCAGCCCTGTTCTTTCTCTGTGCTGACAGAGACACCTCAGTCCTCGCTGAGATGGCTGAAGCTGAAGGGAGCTGTGAGCCCAGTTACCAACCCAGCTGGGACACGCAGGTTGGTGACACAGCTCCCACAGGGTCAGGTTCAGTCCCTGCTCTCTTGCCACAGCAGAGGACTCAGTGTCAGAGCCTCTGGAGAAGCGTGGAGGGCAGGGCTCGGGGAGGCTGTGCCAGTGCAGGATTGGAACTAAAGGCACCAGGAAACACCAGCCCTGCAGACAAGAACCCAACTCTTCTGATCTCCCTTCCTGTCACAGGCAGGCTCAGAGCAGCCCTCTCACACCTCTCCAAACCAGGGTGGGCTCTCTCCTCACCAGGCTCCTCGGGCTCTGGGGAACTGTTCCTGCAGCTCTGGGTGCCAGATGAAGCTTCCTCTGCTGCAGCCCTGTTCAGAGCGACCTCTCCTGAAGGCTCAGGGGCAATGTTAATATTCCCCTGCAAAGAAAAACAGAAAGAAAGAACCAAAGATCACTCAGTATTTTCTTGGAATCACATCAGGGATACACTAACTGTTCTTCTCCACAACCAAGAGCCGTGTAACACCAGGGGAACACTGCCCACAGGGTTCACAGGACATGAAGCGTTTTAAACTCAGGATTTGGGTGGCCAAGGTGAAACTGAAGCTCCTACAAAATGACCTTGGAGGCAAAACATGAAAGCAGAAAAGCAGAAGACACCAAGTGAGGGGACGTGCCCTCACGCTCTGACCCTGCCTTGTCCCACCAGCTGTCAGCAATCAGCCAGCAGAAAGCCAGGGGCTCTCCTTGTTGCCAAGGTGGCTGTCAGCGAGGGCAGAGCTCGCTCCCAGCCCTGCCCAGGGCTGTGTGCTGCAAACCCACACACAAAGAACACATTTCTGCCTGGGAGTCTCACCACCCCCACCCAACTGCTCAGACAATCCACCACATTTTGGAGCTTTTTGGAGCCCTCTGCTGCTGCCCTAGATGGATGACCCAGGCAAACACTGATGGACCTAGGGTATTTCCAGGATCCAATTTTCCAGTGCCAAAAATCTGTACCTTTGGAGGGTAGAAAAGAAAACCAACCCAAAAGACATGAAAAGTCAGACAACCAAGTGTTGTTTCTATTCCACTGAGGAAGTAAATTCCCCAGATTAAGGACCTGCAAATTACCTTGGGACAGCAAGATATTCTCACTATGACCAGCTGCAGAATATTCATCTCTTCTGCAATAACTCGCCCATCAGAATCCTAAAGATTCTAAGGATGGTACAGAGCCTGCAAGGTTTCCTTTTATTATGGAATAAAACACTTTTGAAAACTGCCATGTGTGAGTTTACAAAAGACGAAAGACATTCCACTTGAGAATAAGATCTTGCTAAATCCAGAGAATCCCACTCCCCACCTTGAGTCTGCCCTTCCTCAGTCACAAATGTCCTGGAGGAAGTGGCTCTGCACATCAAGAGAAAGAGAGACATTCTTTGGCCAACACATAGAATAATCTGCAAAAAGGCCTGTGCCAGCACTCACTCTCCAGGCAAGGCTGGGAAGAGGCAAGAGTTCAGGGAAACGAGATTCCTGATCCAAAGGCTGAGTGTGTCCAACAAAAGGACAAGGAAGCTGCAGCTCCAGCCCATCCCCACACGCGGCTCTGGGAGCGCCCACACGCCCGGCAGGGCTCACACAGCAGCAGCAGCTGCAGCCCAGCCCCTGCTGGGCCTTGGCCTTCCAGCCCAGGAGAGGCAGAGCCCACATCTGCTGCTGCAACAGAGACGCCTCTCGCCTGCCCCTCCCTGCACGGGACACTTTGCCTTCAGCACCAACTCTCCAAACACTCTCCTCTTCTTTCCCACCAAACAAAGCCTGTCAGAGCCTACAAAGCAGCACCACAAATGCCCCTGCACCAGGCATTCTTCCCAAGGAAAAGGAACAAGCCAGTGTGGTCAAAACAGGCTCACACCTCTCATCCTCACTGTGGGGAAGACTTTTTCATTCCCTCTTCTTTTGCAAATCTTGCTTGACCAAGAAGAATTAGATAACTAAACGTGAATGAAAAGAATTAAATTCAAGAAACCTCTGCTTCTCAGCCATGGAACAACGTTCAAAAGCTCTCAGCCCACCCTCTCTCATTCCCATCCAATGGGGCTACCTGAGCAGAGGGAGACCTTTCAGGCAGGGAGCTCCTGATCTCCCGGATCATTTTCTCAATTTCACGGCCCAGATCCAGCGGTGCTGATTCCTCTTCCGCAGGTGCATCCTGCGCTGAGCTGGAGGTTGCACCGCCAGCACTGCCACCTGGAGCATCAGGGGCTGAAGGACCCGGTGCGGCTGCAGGAATACAAACACGTGAGTCAGCTCCAGAATGTGGCTTTGGGACACAGAGCTCTACTGCTGCCTTGCATCAAACGTCACAGGAAGCACACAGGAAAAGCAGGCAGAGAATCTTTAGACGTTTTAGGTGCCCCTTCCTAGTAGGCTTGACAAATTCTGTCTCAGAACGACAGAGCACTGTCAGTCACTTCAAACGGTCACTTTTCACGACCTTTTGGAAAAGCATGGCTAGAACTCTTTTCCTACCTGGTGGGTTGGAGGCTGGGGGCTGCTGCTCCCTGTGGAGCTGCTGGAAGGCACAGGGCTGGACCCTGAGCACCTCCCGGTCGAGCGGAGGCAGCTCCGCCCCGTAGAGCTCCAGGAAGCGGCTGGGGGGCCCCTCCCATCCGAGCGGCCACAGCCGCTCCCCGTGGAGTCCGAGGAAGTGGCAGGGCGGGACCCGGAGCACCTCCCGCTGGGCGGGCAGCGGCCGCTCCCTGTAGAGCTCCTGGAAGCGGCTGGGCCCCTCCCGCCGGGCCGGCCCCGGCCGGTCCCGGGGCAGCAGGTGGAAGCCGCAGGGCGGGCGCCGGGCGAGCGGCGGCCGCTCCCTGGGCGGCTGCTGGAAGCGGCCGGGCCGGGGCCAGCGCAGCTCCCGCCCGTCCGGCCCGGCCGCTCCCTCTGCAGCGCAAGGAAGGCGCTGGGCGGGCGCCCGGGCGGCAGCGGCGGCCGCTCCCCGGGCAGCGGCTCGGAGCGACCGCGCCCGTCCCGCCCGTCCGGCAGCGGCCGCGCCCCGGGGAGCTGCTGGCAGCCGCAGGGCGGGCGCCTGCGCCCCTCCCGCCCCGCCGCCGGCCGCTGCCTGGGGGCCGGGCTGCGCCGCCTGATGCGGAGCAGGAGCTCGGGGCGGTCGCGGCGAAACCAGGGGTTCCTGTAGCGGAGCCAGGCCCCGGCACCGCCCGGCGCAGCCGCGCCAGCCCGGCCCGGCACCTTGTGGAAGCCGTAGCGGTTGAGCTGGCGGACGAAGCTGCGGAACTGCGTGGCCCTGAAGGCGTGCGGGGCCGGCCCGCGGGCGCCGCCCGGGCGGAGCAGCTCCCGCTCCAAGAGGGAGCGCTCGATCAGCAGCCCCCGGGCCCGGCTGTCCCAGCGCACGGAGCGGACGCGGGGGTCGTTCGCCAGGCGCCACAGCTTGGCGGGGAAGGTGTCGGCCGTTGAGCCCGGCGGGCAGTGGCTGCTCGGCCATGGCGTCGATCGCCGACTGTCGCGACAACGGCCGGAGCGCAACGGCCGCGGCTGCGCCGGCGGCGCGCGGCCTGAGGGGGGCGCTGCGCTCGAGCCGGGGCCGCGGGCACAGCGCGGGCACGGCGGCTCCCGGGGCTGGCCGGGCTCGGCTCGGCTCGGCTCGGCTCGGCTCGGCACGGCTCGGCACGGCTCGGCACAGCTCGGCACGGCACGGCACAGCTTGGCACGGCACATGCCCATGGCCCGAGGTGCCTGAAGCTCCCTCCCCACTGTGCAGCTCTGCAGAGCCCGTGGAGCGCAGGGTCCTGGGCAGCCAGGGCAGCCCGGCTGCGTTGGAGCAGCAGGAGTGTCCCAGAGAAGCTGCGGCCCTTTGCTTTTTACCTGTTCCTCAGAGTCTTGTCATTAATCCACAGCTTCTTTTCTTTTCTTGTTTTCTTTTCCTCTCACAAATTTGAGATAGCTTTTTGAGAAAAGTGACTGATGGAGCTTCTGCTGCTGCTGGTGCTTTTGTCTGCAGGTCAGGGCAGGTGATTTGAACCAAGGACGAAGTCCACAGTTAACACTCCAGTTTCGAGTGGAGTCAAGAAAACCATTCACAATTGGGCTACCGATGCTGAGCAGCTTTCCTAGCTTTTGGAAAGTTAGGACCTTAAAACCCAAACTTTGTGTTAAAAAATTAATTTATTGGAACTTTCTACAACCACTCAGTACACGCAAATATGAATTGATGTTTAGCAATTTAATTCATTACATATTGCTACAACTGTACAGACCATATACAAATACAAAAATATCAGTATCCCTCTCTAAAGAATCCCAGACCCAGTGCTAAAGAAATAGAATTCTACAACCATACAACTCAAGACCTATTTAAATCTTTGTTAATTCGTGACCATACAATATACTGATGTAAATATAGAATTCATATTTCATACAACATAACGGAATACATATATAAATACAAACATCATAAACCTATCTCTGAATATACAAATATCAATGTACCAGTAGAAGAATCCTTACGCCATCAACACAACTATACAGCTATAAAACTGGACAAGTATGTCAATATGAATAAATTGGAAACACATCAATATACATGCACCAATACAACAATATACATACATCTATACCTGTACAAGTACCAGCCTACACAGGTAAATAACCACCAACTTCTAACTCTCTCAGTCCATCTGCAGCCATCTCTAACTACGACTCCACCAGCCGGGATTGCAGCTGCCCAAGTTGCCAGGCTCTCCCTGAGTCTCTTCCTCCTGTGCAGAGCAGCTCTCCTGGACAGGGACAGCAGCTGGGACATCTGGGAAGCCAAGGGAACACTGAGTCAGGATGGGGACGTTTCCCTTGGCAGCATCTGCCCTTCAGTCAGGGCAGGGAAAATCTCAGCGCCTCCCCAGGAGGGTCAGAAAGAAGCAGCAGGCCAAAGTGATTCAAATGAAATCAAAATATCACAGACAAAAGACCCTCTAATTAAACCAACTAACTAATTAAATCTGGGCCCTCCTGGTGCTCCAAGGCAGGGCCCTGCGCCCCACGGGCTCTGCAGAGCTGCACACGGGGAGGCAGCTCCGGGCACCGCCGGCCCTGGGCACCAGGGCCCTTCTTGCTCTGGGCGGCTGCCCTGGGCCAGTGCAGGTGCTGCCTTCTGCTCCTGGCCCTGGCCTGGCCTGGCAGGGCTAATCCTGTTCTGGTCTGAAATGTGCTCAAGAGGGACTTGTTTGTTTCCAGCTTTCCAGGGCATTGATTTGCACCACAAAATACTGAAGGACTGAGGCCTGAACAACAGGCCCTGACTGAGGCCTGAACAACAGGTCCTGAGCTAAATTTGCCCTCTGGATGAGCCTTCCAACCAAATGTTCAATGGATCTGCTCCTTAACCAAGTATTCCTATCAATAGGATCCATGCATTCATTCATTGGTGAAACACCTCTTCACCTTTCAGCATTAAGGAACCAGACAAGGCCACGTCTGGCCTTGGTTCCTCCTTGGGCCCTGGGCAGGCTCAGGGAGAAAACCAAGAGGAGAATGAATCAGCTCTCCTGCAGCAGCAGCTCTGTCAGATTGCTCGTTCAGCACCACCAGACCTGGGCTGCTCCCACAGCGCAGTCGAAGCCTCGTGGCCAGCAAAGGTGGGGCAGGGTAGGATTTCCCAGCTCCCGGCGCTACCTCTCCAGGGCTTTGCTGGGACAGCCTTCCCCAGCTGATGGGTGCATCTGGATGAAGGATAAAGTGGAAGGGTGTCTGGTGATGCATCTTTCTTAATCACTAGAGGCAACCTTTTGTATCAGTGATGAGGTGCATTGCTTAGCTCATCCTTTTCTGATTTTTCTTTGCACTTCTGCATGACAGTAAATTACACTGTTCCTTCAGTTGTGTCTGTGTCTGTGACTCTCCCTGCTGCAGACAGGTAAAAAATGTTATAAAAGAAAGGTCTTATAAAATATGAATTAGGCACTGCTACTTTAGCTAAGCAGCCAGCAAGAGCTTGCAAGTTCCCAGCAGAAAATGAGAAGAAGAATTTGTTATTTGTCATTTGAGAATGAGAAGTTTGTTAACACAACAGCCCATTCTTAGGGAGAAAAACAAGTGCACCTGCAGAAATATTAGCTCTGTTCCATGAGAACCTGCAAAGGAAAAATGTCAACAACCTGAATCTGAGCAATACACACAAATGACCTTCTGACCAATACATGAGGTAGTAAGAAAACTACCAGCCAACGGGTGTTGTGCAGGAGGTCTGTGAAAACTGTATAAAATAAGCGATGTGAATAAAGAATTGGCTGTTCCTGCATGAAGAATATGGAGTCTTGACTGATTTATTACAACATCTCCCCACCACCAAAACAAACACACAGCCAGTTTGGCACAAGACCTGCCTCTCTGCCAGCCCATTTCTTGGAAAACACCCCTGATTGCCATCTCTGCCAATGCAATTCCCACTTTCCAACCACCTTTTCTGCAGCCAGGTGAGAAAAGTAGTCACTCCCAGCTCTGGACACCTCCAGAAACCAACTGCTTTCAGCAGTCACAACCCTGAAATATCAACTTCCTCACTAAACCAGCCCACTGGGAGCTCCCACAGGGAGGCCTTTTGTCCAAGGATACCCACAGAAGAGCTCGAGGATGGAGCAGTTTGAAATGCAACCCCTCCAGAGTTTAAACCTCCCTTTATCAAATGAGCACACACCAACCTGCCCCAAAGAGAATGCAGGCAGGAAGGAGAAGTTCCTCTCCCACAACAGCAAGCTCTGTGCTTCCTTCTGTTCCAGCTGGAGAGCAGAGGCCAGTGGGCTGCTCCTCAGTTTGGGAAGGAACCGTGGGAAATGGCCTGATCTGGGAGACCAGCAGAGGGAAGCTCCCCAAAAGGTCAGAAAAGGTTCTCTGGAAGCAACAAATTATCACAATATTTCTGCAGGGAAAAAATAAAATAAAATAAAATAAAATAAAATAAAATAAAATAAAATAAAATAAAATAAAATAAAATATAAAAAATGGAAGCATTTCAAAAAGCTCCCAGACAAATTTCTGCCCCAACATGACAACCCCAAAGTCTCTGTGGTGTGTCAGGACACATCATTTGTGTCCGTCCCCCAAAGCACAATCAGCTCCCCAACAAGACTTCAAGACTGAAGGACAAACCTTCCCCCTTCATCTCTCCACACCAGCTCTAGGGAGTCTCTGTCCATTGCAAGATCTCCTTTGTCAGTCTACATCGACAAGAGTTGGCTGCAGGAGGCGTTTGCATTGGAAGTCTCCCCAGATGGGGGTGGGAGGGGGAAAGAAGCAGCGATTCCTGAGGAAAGAAAAAGGCAACGCCATTTGGGAAGACACCAGTGTGAGTTCCCTACAACTGCAGGCCCTAAATCCCTTGCATAAAGCAACATCCATCCATGGGGCAGCACTATTGTTTTGATGACAATGCTGACAAAATTGCTGCCCCTTCCTGCTGCCGTTGCTGACTCCAAATCAGGAGAAATGTGCCAACTCTGCCAAAGACAGGCAGAGATGGTGAGCAAAAACCAGCTAGTCTGCTGAAAAGGTGGCCAAAAGAATGCTTTCTAATCTCCCCTTTTCATCCTTTCCCCAGCCAAGACCAAGCAATGTCCTTTTCCTCCGTCACCGACAGTGACACAGGCACAGGACGCAGCGCAGGGACAGAGTCTGACACTGCTCCCAGAAGCCGCCCATGCCAGGGGCTCCCCGTGGTGTGCCATGCCGAGTTGTGCTGAGCCGAGCCGAGCCGAGCCGAGCCGAGCCGAGCCGAGCCGAGCCCGGCCAGCCCCGGGAGCCGCCGTGCCCGCGCTGTGCCCGCGGCCCCGGCTCGAGCGCAGCGCCCCCCTCAGGCCACGCGCCGCCGGCGCAGCCGCGGCCGTTGCGCTCTGGCCGTTGTCGCGACAGTCGGCGATCGACGCCATGGCCGAGCTGCCGCTGCCCGCCGGGCTCAACGCCGACACCTTCCCCGCCAAGCTGTGGCGCCTGGCGAACGACCCCCGCGTCCGCTCCGTGCGCTGGGACAGCCGGGCCCGGGGGCTGCTGATCGAGCGCTCCCTCTTGGAGCGGGAGCTGCTCCGCCCGGGCGGCGCCCGGGGGCCGGCCCCGCACGCCTTCAGGGCCACGCAGTTCCGCAGCTTCGTCCGCCAGCTCAACCGCTACGGCTTCCACAAGGTGCCGGGCCGGGCTGGCGCGGCTGCGCCGGGCGGTGCCGGGGCCTGGCTCCGCTACAGGAACCCCTGGTTTCGCCGCGACCGCCCCGAGCTCCTGCTCCGCATCAGGCGGCGCAGCCCGGCCCCCAGGCAGCGGCCGGCGGCGGGGCGGGAGGGGCGCAGGCGCCCGCCCTGCGGCTGCCAGCAGCTCCCCGGGGCGCGGCCGCTGCCGGACGGGCGGGACGGGCGCGGTCGCTCCGAGCCGCTGCCCGGGGAGCGGCCGCCGCTGCCGCCCGGGCGCCCGCCCAGCGCCTTCCTTGCGCTGCAGAGGGAGCGGCCGCTGCCGGACGGGCGGGAGCTGCGCTGGCCCCGGCCCGGCCGCTTCCAGCAGCCGCCCAGGGAGCGGCCGCCGCTCGCCCGGCGCCCGCCCTGCGGCTTCCACCTGCTGCCCCGGGACCGGCCGGGGCCGGCCCGGCGGGAGCGGCCCAGCCGCTTCCAGGAGCTCTACGGGGAGCGGCCGCTGCCCGCCCAGCGGGAGGTGCTCCGGGTCCCGCCCTGCCACTTCCTCGGCTTCCACGGGGAGCGGCTGTGGCCGCTCGGATGGGAGGGGCCCCCCAGCCGCTTCCAGGAGCTCTATGGGGCGGAGCTGCCTCCGCTCGACCGGGAGGTGCTCAGGATCCAGCCCTGTGCCTTCCAGCAGCTCCACAGGGAGCAGCAGCCCCCAGCCTCCAACCCACCAGGTAGGAAAAGAGTTGTAGCCATGCTTTTCCAAAAGGTCGTAAAAAGTGACCGTTTGAAGTGACTGACAGTGCTCTGTCGTTCTGAGACAGAAATTGTCAAGCCTACTAGGAAGGGGCACCTAAAACGTCTAAAGATTCTCTGCCTGCTTTTCCTGTGTGCTTCCTGTGACGTTTGATCCAAGGCAGCAGTAGAGCTCTGTGTCCCAAAGCCACATTCTGGAGCTGACTCACGTGTTTGTATTCCTGCAGCCGCACCGGATCCTTCAGCCCCTGATGCTCCAGCTGGCAGTGCTGGTGGTGCAACCTCCAGCTCAGCGCAGGATGCACCTGCGGAAGAGGAATCAGCACCGCTGGATCTGGGCCGTGAAATTGAGAAAATGATCCGGGA
Organism: Phylloscopus whistleri; assembly: GCA_017589585.1. NCBI lineage: Eukaryota > Metazoa > Chordata > Aves > Passeriformes > Phylloscopidae > Phylloscopus > Phylloscopus whistleri. The sequence continues at coordinate 23,773 of JADMLD010000392.1, read as the reverse complement.
GATCAGGAGCTCCCTGCCTGAAAGGTCTCCCTCTGCTCAGGTAGCCCCATTGGATAGGAATGAGAGAGGGTGGGCTGAGAGCTTTTGAACGTTGTTCCATGGCTGAGAAGCAGAGGTTTCTTGAATTTAATTCTTTTCATTCACGTTTAGTTATCTAATTCTTCTTGGTCAAGCAAGATTTGCAAAAGAAGAGGGAATGAAAAAGTCTTCCCCCACAGTGAGGATGAGAGGTGTGAGCCTGTTTTGACCACACTGGCTTGTTCCTTTTCCTTGGGAAGAATGCCTGGTGCAGGGGCATTTGTGGTGCTGCTTTGTAGGCTCTGACAGGCTTTGTTTGGTGGGAAAGAAGAGGAGAGTGTTTGGAGAGTTGCTGCTGAAGGCAAAGTGTCCCGTGCAGGGAGGGGCAGGCGAGAGGCGTCTCTGTTGCAGCAGCAGATGTGGGCTCTGCCTCTCCTGGGCTGGAAGGCCAAGGCACAGCAGGGGCTGGGCTGCAGCTGCTGCTGCTGCTGCTGCTGCTGCTGTGTGAGCCCTGCCGGGCGTGTGGGCGCTCCCAGAGCCGCGTGTGGGGATGGGCTGGAGCTGCAGCTTCCTTGTCCTTTTGTTGGACAGACTCAGCGTTTGGATCAGGAATCTCGTTTCCCTGAACTCTTGCCTCTTCCCAGCCTTGCCTGGAGAGTGAGTGCTGCCACAGGCCTTTTTGCAGATTATTAGATGTGTTGGCCAAAGAATGTCTCTCTTTCTCTTGATGTGCAGAGCCACTGCCTCCAGCACATTTGTGACTGAGGAAGGGCAGACTCAAGGTGGGGAGTGGGGTTCTCTGGATTTAGCAAGATCTTATTCTCAAGTGGAATGTCTTTTGTCTTTTGTAAACTCACACATGGCAGTTTTCAAAAGTGTTTTATTCCATAATAAAAGGAAACCTTGCAGGCTCTGTACCATTCTTAGAATCTTTAGGATTCTGATGGGCGAGTTATTGCAGAAGAGATGAATATTCTGCAGCTGGTCATAGTGAGAATATCTTGCTGTCCCAAGGTAATTTGCAGTTGCTTAATCTGGGGAATTTACTTCCTCAGTGGAATAGAAACAACACTTGGTTGTCTGACTTTTCATGTCTTTTGGGTTGGTTTTCTTTTCTACCCTCCAAATGTACAGATTTTTGGCACTGGAAAATTGGATCCTGGAAATACCCTAGGTCCATCAGTGTTTGCCTGGGTCATCCATCTAGGGCAGCAGCAGAGGGCTCCAAAAAGCTCCAAAATGTGATGGATTATCTGAGCAGCTGGGTGGGGGTGGTGAGACTCCCAGGCAGAAATGTGTTCTTTGTGTGTGGGTTTGCAGCACACAGCCCTGGGCAGGGCTGGGAGCGAGCTCTACCCTCGCTGGCAGCCACCTTGGCAACAAGGAGAGCCCCTGGCTTTCTGCTGGCTGATTGCTGACAGCTGGTGGGACAAGGCAGGGTCAGAGCGTGAGGGCACGTCCCCTCACTTGGTGTCTTCTGCTTTTCTGCTTTCATGTTTTGCCTCCAAGGTCATTTTGTAGGAGCTTCAGTTTCACCTTGGCCACCCAAATCCTGAGTTTAAAACACTTCATGTCATGTGAACCGTGTGGGCAGTGTTCCCCTGGTGTTACACGGCTCTTGGTTGTGGAGAAGAACAGTTAGTGTATCCCTGATGTGATTCCAAGAAAATACTGAGTGATCTTTGGTTCTTTCTTTCTGTTTTTCTTTGCAGGGCAATATTAATGTTGCCCCTGAGCCTTCAGGAGAGGACACTCTGAACAGGGCTGCAGCAGAGGAAGCTTCATCTGGCACCCAGAGCTGCAGGAACAGTTCCCCAGAGCCCAAAGAGCCTGGTGAGGAGAGAGCCCACCCTGGTTTGGAGAGGTGTGAGAGGGCTGCTCTGAGCCTGCCTGTGACAGGAAGGGAGATCAGAAGATTTGGGTTCTTGTCTGCAGGGCTGGTGCTTCCTGGTGCCTTTAGTTCCAATCCTGCACTGGCACAGCCTCCCCGAGCCCTGCCCTCCACGCTTCTCCAGAGACTCTGACACTGAGTCCTCTGCTGTGGCAAGAGAGCAGGGACTGAAGCTGACCCTGTGGGAGCTGTGTCACCAACCTGCGTGTCCCAGCTGGGTTGGTAACTGGGCTCACAGCTCCCTTCAGCTTCAGCCATCTCAGCGAGGACTGAGGTGTCTCTGTCAGCACAGAGAAAGAACAGGGCTGGGCTTCTTTGGGGGAGCTGGGAGTGTCTGTGTTCCAGGCTCTGGTGGGTGCCATTTGCACTGCGAGTGCTGAGACTTCATCGAGGTCCTTCAGTGCTTTCCACAGTTTTGGAAACTTGGCAGGATCCCTGTTCTCTAAAGAGCAGGCTTCAAATTCCCAAGTGAGAGTCTGCCTTTCAGACCATCTTTTACAGTCGGTGACAGAAGGACAATTGCTGCCCAAGGGAAACGTGCCCAAGGGCCAATATTGACTCAGTGCTCTCTCTTCTTCCCAGATCCCATGTGATCCACATCTCCTGGAGGGATGTCCTGTGTGGCAGGAAGAGACAGAGGGAGAGCCTGGGACTACCAGGCAGGTAGAATCCCTGTGTCTATAGGGATATGTTTAGAATTATAGTTATATTTATCAATCTATATAATTGTTATTTATAGATATTCAGTATATTTATAGATCTATAATTATGTTTATATGCCTATATAGTTAGAGACCCGTAGAAGTAAAATTATACATATATATATTTAAATTTATCTAGTTATAATCATGTATGCATATTTATATGTATAGATATACATAGTTACATTTATTTATATGGATAGTTACATTCTTATATATATATATAGCTATTTTTATAAATGTACACAGTTGTAGCTCCAGGGGTGTTTAGGTATCTAAAATCTGTGGATTGATATCTGTATAGGTATAGAGTAGTTTTTAACCTCTTTCCCTCTCTCCCTTTGTGCTTTTCCCTCTGTGCCCCTGTGTCCCTGTCCCTGTGCTGGGTCCGAGCTGGCGGCCGGACCGGGCGGAGCAGCAGTTCCAGCCCCGGGTGTCCCTGGAGCGCTGGGAGCTGCCGGTGGCCCCAGGCCCTGTCCCCTGAGGAGCTTCTGAAGGACGGTGGGACAGAGGGGGCTGAGGGGGCTGAGGAGGCGGTGACACTGCAGGGACAGTGACCTTGAGGTGCTGGGGGCACTGAGGGCTGTGGGGGAGCAGAGGGCGAGGGTGGCACGGAGGTGACAGGGCAGTGGCACAGGCTGAGGGGGTGGTGGGTCTAAGGGGAGGGGATGGGTCAGAAGGGATTGAGTGGGGTGAGAGGACTGTGGGGGCTGAAGGAACTGAAGGGGGCCGGGGCTTTGCTGAGGGGACGCTGGGGCTGAGGGGATGGAGGGGCCAGCAGGGAGCACAGAGGGCTCCAGGACTGCAGCTCTGCCAGGCCTTGGAAGCAATTCCAGAGCCTCCACTTGTGCCACAGCTGCCCTGCAGACCCTGAATACAGGCAGAGACTGACAGGAGGCAGCAGGGAGAAGCTGAGGGCCACCAGCTCCAGCAGTGACCAGGGAGCTGCTGCTGCTGCCAGCCCAGAGCCCGGGTGAGGCCGCAGGGCCGGTGGGGCAGGCTGGGGGTGAGGGTGGCGTGGGCTTTGGCCGGGGGCTTTGGCCAAACTTTTCCTTTCTGAGCCCTCCTGGGGAGGCGCTGAGATTTTCCCTGCTCTGACTGAAGGGCAGGTGCTGTCAAGGGAAACATCCCGATCCTGACTCAGTGTTCCCTTGGCTTCCCAGATGTCCCAGCTGCTGTCCCTGTCCAGGAGAGCTGCTCTGCATGGGAGGAAGAGACCCAAGGAGAGCTTGGCAACTTGGGCAGCTGCAATCTCTGCTGGTGGAGCTGTAGTTAGAGACAGCTGCAGTTGGACTGTGAGAGTTAGAAGTTGATGGTTATTTACCTCTGTAGACTGATATTTGTACAGGTGTATATGTATGTATATTGTTGTATTGGTGCATGTATATTGATGTGTTTCCAATTTATTTATATTGACATACTTGTTCAGTTTTATAGCTGTATATTTGTGTTGATGGCGTTGTAAGGATTCTGATAGTGGTACATTGATATTTGTATATTTATAGATAGGTTTGTGATGTGTGTATTTCTAGATGTCCTGCTTTATGTCATATGAAATATGAATTCTATATTTACATCTGTATATTGTATGGTTATGTATTAACAAAGATTTAAATAGGTCTTGAGTTGTATGATTACAGAATTCTATGTCATTACTACTGGCTCTGGGATTCTTTAGAGAGGGATGCAGATATTTTTTTATTTGTATATGGTCTGTACAGTTGGAATAATATGTAGTGAATTAAATTGTTAAACTTTAATTCATATTTGTGTGTAGTGTATGGTTGTAGAGAGTTGCAAGAAATTAATTTTTTAGTACAAAGTTTGTATTTGTATCTACTTACATAGCACAATTGTAACAATAAAGTAGTTTTATAAGCTTTAATTCATATTTGTATGTTTCTCTACTGCCTGTGCCGGTGTAGCAATTTAAAATAAACTTCATTTTTAAACCCAAGTTGATTTTTGTGTATTTGTACATTAGTATTGCAGATGTAACGATCAATTCAATGTTTCCACTAAAAGAAGTGTAGATTTGTGCTATGCAGAGCAATGAGCAGACGTAAATGTGAGGATGGGGGAGGTTTGGTCAGTGGAATTCTCCATCCATGCCCAGCACGTGCCCCACTTGCACTCCGGCTGGGCAAGGAAAGCCCTGCAGATTTGGGATGGCAGCAGAGCCACCCATTGGCTGAGAACTCGCTGCCAAGGCCTGCTGAGAAAACTCCGGGACTCCACGGAGCGCACAGCTCCAAGCAGAGCCCCCCAGGGAGGACAAATCCACCCCCCATGCCATGGGCAGCTCTTTAGGAAGCACTCCAAGTGTCCCTCTGAAGGTCACTGGAGCCCAGAAGCCACCAGGGATCCTGATCCAGCTGGGCTGCCTTTGGCAGCACTTGGGCAAAGGAGCTGCAGCAAGGGGGAGGCAACAAGGACTGCAACTGCTGCAGGCTGGGGATGCTGGAAGGCCCATGGACACTTGTGCTGAGATGCTCCAGAATCCAGAGGGATGGTGGAGACCTGGGAAGCAACAACTTCTCACAGGCACTATGTTATAAATGAAATCTGCCAATTTATCAATAAAATGAATTTATTGAAAAATTGGAAAAGAGCAATCAAGAAATGCCACAAGCTAAGTGTCTTGGTTTGACAAGACAGGTGTCTGCCAGGGAAACTGGGGTTTCCCTTAGAATAGAGAATGCAAACCCCCCACCCCTGCCAAATTATAAATTTTCAATTAAGGGCTCTCAGGCAAAGATTTGGGAATAGGAATAACAGTTCTTTACTAGGAATATCAATAATACAAATGTGGTAGGAAACAAAACTACCCCACCAAACCAGCAAACAAACAACAACAATTTGGGAAAGCCCTGACAGAATCAGAGCTGCCACCTGGCACCCTGTTAGTCAGGGTGTTGGAAGCAGTCCAGAAGTGAGTCCTGGGATGACAGACGTGGCTCTGTTGGAGCAGGGACGATCCTGTAGCCAAAAAGGGTCTAGGAGTGATGAGGAGGGGTCCAGGAGTGAGGTGATGGTGAGATGGGGTCCGGCGATGATGAGATGGGGTCTGGCGAAGATGAGATGGGGTGCCGTCTTCCTCCCAGGAATCCGGGGTGAAGCCAGTGAAGTCTGTCCCCGGCCGGCTCAGTTTTCCCGGCAGCAATTGTAGACTCCCCCCACTGGGTGGGGCACCCCACAATAGGACCATGCATGCAAATGGGGCTTCTGGGGCTCTGGGGGGAGCGGGTATAGTCCGGGGGTATAGTCTGTTGATGGCCCATTACCCAAAAGGCACCCGCCCCTCCCCCCCGTCCCCCTCCTTCCAAAGTTACAAGAAATAAAGAACAATTCCCCAACTGCTTTCAGCAGATGAAAATAGAATACACATTTTTGATTCCATAACCCAGGACACTAAGTCAGTGCCGAGCCCGGGATCGACACTGGGTGAACCACAGACACAGCCTCTATTGCACCGTGCCCCCCACAGTTCACGAGGTGTGCACTGTGCAGCCGGTTTTTATACAGTTTTTCGGCTGTCCAGTACGTGATCTCAGTCCTTTTGTCTCCCTTGTCTGAGATACATATTCATGTATCTTCGTTTTCCTGCTGCAGGTCTGTTCAGCGGATTTCAGAGAAGGAGGATGCCCATGAGTGGATTTACCGGAACCTGGTATTGGGATGCACAACCTTGCAACTGATAAGATTCATATCAGTCGTTAATCGCTGGGTCGTTGGCAGACCCTTCGGTGGTGAAGGCCCATCTCATCTCGGTGCCACCCTTCTTTCTTCTGCTAATGTTGTTCCCTCGGGTGTAGGCAGAGGTTTCACAATTCCTGGGTGCTTTTAGTGTTTAAGCTTACATAACTTTATAATATACATTTACAATAAAACAATTATTTTACAACGTTTACTACACCCGCCCTCCCATCTTCTCAACCCTGGAACCCCCAAAGCCCCTTCCCCACTCTCCCAGCTCTCCCAGTTGCCGCTTTCCTTCACCCGTGACTCCCCAGATCCCAAATCTCCGTGCCCCCCATTCTCCTCTCCCTGCAGTCCCTGCACGTGGCGCTGTCGGAGCCCAGCCCGAGGTTCCCGCAGTTCCTGTCCATGGGGTCCCTGGATGGGATCCCCTTCCAGTGCTGCCACAGCCAGCGGGGCCGGGCAGAGCCACAGATGCCAGGGATGGCGGCCGGAGCCGAGCTGGGATATTGGGATGGCCAGAGGCAGCACAAGGAGCAGCACTGGCACGGGGCCACCAGGGAGCTGCAGATGCTGCAGGAGCGGCACAGCCAGAGCGGGGCTCGCTGTGGGAGCCAGGGCTGCGGGATCTGTGGGGCTGTGATGGCAACTGTGGGACTGCACTGGGGATCCGTGGGGCTGGGCCGGGATCTGGGGCACTGGGATGTGGATCTATGAGGATCCAAGGGGCTGGGATGAGGCTCTGTGGGTCTCCACCAGACTCTGGGGCTCTGCAGGGCTGGAATGGGGCTCCGTGGGACACAATTCCCTGGGTCTCCGTGGGTCCAATCCCTTCCCAGGTCTCCACAGGCTGCAGGAGGCTTCCAGCTGTGACCTCCTGTCCCACAGGAGTGTGGCGGATCTGATGGACTCGGCTCCGACGGGTGGGAATTCCTCTCCTTCCAGCCGGGATCCAGGGGATTCATGGTGGCTGATGGCACTGCCCAGGTCACCAAGAGGTGCTGGGAACATCATGAGATCGGGGCTGAGGAATGAACAAATCCCCTGGGGCACAACTGACTGGAGTGTTTCCGGAAATGTGTCAGATATGGGCGGGAGGCACTGGAGCATAAAGTTTGGGATGGCAGAATTGCCATGGGAATGTGGGGTTTGGAAATGTGGGATTTGGGAGGGCAAAATTTGGGAACATGGGAATTCCCATGACAACTCCACTGGAGGATCCTACTGCAATCCTATTCCCATGGAATTCCATGGGCAGATCTCATCCCCATCCCACTGCCTTGGAAGCTCCAATCTGGTTCCCCCCAAAACCCATCTTGGGGGTCTCCCTATGACCCACCCAGCCCCCCCAAAACTCCTCCTGGATTCCCCCTCATCCCCCCACTGGGATTCCTGGGTGTGCCCCCATGTCCCCTCCCCCAGGACTTTGGGGGTCCCTCCAACCTGTCCATGCCCATCCCCCATTTCTGCCCCCCTCTGATGGTGGGCGCTGGGGCTGAGTGCTGGTGCCCCCCTGCCTGCAGCAGATCCAGCGGTGAGGGCAGTTCAGGGGCTCCCTTTGCATTTGGGGTCCCCTGGGATTTGGGGTCACCCCCTGGTCCCCAGGATCTCCCTGAACACGCTGACACTGCCTGTGCACAGTGAGAAGGTTCAGACCCAGCACGGAGTCCCCAGCTCTGTCACCGGCATCACCCAGGTACCCCCAAAACCTCCTGGGAACCCCCAAAACCTCCTGGGACACCCAACCTCCCTGGGACCCTAAAAACATCCCTGGACCCTCCAAAAACTCCCCAAGACCACAGAACTCCATACAGACCCCCCAAACCCTCTCAGGACATCAAAATTCACACAGGACCTTCCAACACCCCCCAGACCCCATTGAGAAGGTTTATACCCGGCACAGGGTCCCCAGCTCTGTCATTGGAAGGTACCCCAAAACAGATTTGGGACCCCCAATTCCACGCACAGGATCACCCAAATTCCCCCTTCGGGACCCCTGAAAATCCCACTCAGGAACCCACAAAAATCCACCGTGACCCCAAACCCACCCAGAACATACAATGCTCCTTCAGGAACCCCTCACAAATGCTTAAACCCAGCACGGGGTCCCCATCGCCATCACTGGCATCACCCAGGTACCCCCAAACCCTCCCAGGACCACCAATCCACCTCCCCCAGGGCTCTGCTGCTGGAATCAGCGGGAGTGGTGTTGCCCTTTTCAGGGGAGTTAGACCCGACAGCAGCTGAGGGCTCTTAAAGCAGCAATGGTAGAGAGAACTCCAAAAATCCACCCTGGGGGGCAAAACATCCCCCATAGGGGATTGTACTGGGGACCCCCTAAAAATGTCACCTAAAGCTGTCATGATCCCCCCTTAAAAGGGGCTTGTGGGGCTGCGGCCTCACAAACACCCTAAAATGGGGAGGAAAAACACCCTGGTAGTGGTGGGATCCCACCTGGATCCCTCCTGGATGGCTGGAGCCATCGTGCTGCTCCTACGCATTCCCAGTATGATCCCAGTACAGCCCAGTCACTCCCACTCCTGGTATCCCCCCCCACCCCTCTCTGCGTTCCGACAGGTCCCGGCTCCATCCCCGCTCCTCCCGCGGGTGCGAGGGGTTCGGGAACAGGGGAGGAGGAGGAGGGAGGGAGGAAGAGGCGGAGTGGCAGCAGGAAGCGGGAGGAAGAAGAGGAGAGAAGGGACCGGGCAGCTCCAGCGCTCCCTGAACCCCCAGCACCCCGGGATCATCGCCCCCCATGCCGCAGGTGCCCGGGGAGGGGGAGCTCGCCCCAAATATCCCGGGGGGTCCCTGGGTTTGGGGTTTTTTACGGGGGGATGTTTGAAGCTTGCAGGGCTCCAGAGCCGAGCCGCAGATGCCGCTCGGGAAGACATCGGGGGATCCCGGTTTTTGGGGGTTCCCGGTGGCGGCAGAGCCCCGGCGGGGGCCGGAGGGATGCGGGTCCCCCCGCGGTGGGGGTTGGGCTTCCCGGGCCGGGCCCTCCGAGCTCTGCCGGGGCCACGTGGGGAGCGCGCGGGCCCGGCGGGGGCGGGGGGACACCGGGTTTGGGGCGCCCCGGGAGAGCCGCGGCTTCCCTGAGCGGGACCCGTGAGAGAGGAGAGCCCCAGAACTGCAAAGCAGGGACCCTGAGAGGAGGGGACCCCTGGGATTGCCGGGACCCCGGTGGGGGTTCTGGGGCTGGAGGGGCGGGATGGCCGGGAAAGGGTTCGGGGATCCCGGCAGCGGCTGCTCCCAGTACGAGCCCAGTTGCCCTCCCCGTGTGGTTCCAGTTTGCTCAGCACTCCCGGTATGAGCCCAGTCACTCCCAGTATCCGTAAGTGGGAAGACAGAAGAGCGGGGAGATTTTTGGGTTCCTGGTACTCCCAGCAGCCTGGAGAGGGTGAGGACCAAGCAGACGGGGGATCTCCTTCCCCTTCCCTCTGGCACGGGGACAAATCCCATCCTCTCCTTGTCCTTCCTTCCCCAGACAAGGAGCTGAGCATGGAGACCAGGGAGGCCAAATCCCCACAGCAGAATCTCGTGGAAGAGGCCATTTTGAGCAGCTCCAGGGTGCAGGAATCCAACGGGGAGGAAAAGCCCCAGAGATCCCTCAGGAGAAGGGGCTGCAAACGCAGAGCACGGGGATGTGAGGAGGAAAGACCCACCCTGTGCCGGGAGGGCGGCCGGAGATGGAGCCAGAGCTCAGAGCTGGTGGTCCCTGAGCAGCCTCATGATGGGGAGAAGCCCCACAAGTGCTTGGGGTGTGGGAAGGGCTTCAGCTGGAAATCTGACCTGATCCGCCACCAGTGGATTCACACAGAGGAGAGGTCCTTCCACTGCCCTGACTGCGGGATGGGCTTCAGGCGGAATGAACACCTCGTCAGGCACCGGCTCATCCACACCGGGGAGAGGCCCCACGAGTGTCCCCAGTGTGGGAAGAGCTTCTCACGGAGCTCAACCCTGACCCGACACCGACGGAACCATCGGTAAGGGAAGCCCTGCCAGTGCCACCAGTGCGGGAAGAGCTTTGTGCGCTGCTCCAGCTCCATCCCCCACTGGAGGATCCACGTTGGGCAGAGCCCTGGTGACCCACATTCCCTGTGATCCACGTTGGGAAGACACCAGACCTGTTATCCTTTTGTTTTGGCTTTAATTTTTTCCTCTCCTCCGTCTCTTTGCACTCCAGAATCCAAGAGTGATGGGTCTGCCACCTCCAAACCACTCCAACCCTACTGAGAACAACTCAGTCTTAGCCCAAAAGGGCTGAATTCCACCTCAAAATGGCTTCTTCCCACCTCAGAAAAACTCAATCCCATGCCAAACTTACTTGATTCCAAATCTGCCTGGGTGAGAATGGGTTGTAAGGAGATTGGGAGAAGTGGGATCCCAATTTGGGGCGGTGGGATCGGGATTGTGTGGGGCTGGGTGGGTGGGATGTGTTTTGAGAGCAAATAAAACTTTTGAGATTTCTTGATTCCTGTGCCATTTGTTTTCAGTCAGTGTCATTTCTGTTTGCAGTGGCACCTTCTCAGCTGATGGTGTTTGTGTCCTCCTTTCTCTCCTGCCTCTCTCTGCCTGCTCTGTTTGTCTCTCAGTGTCTCCCTGCAGCCAGGGCAGCTCCCACCAAAGACCCTGTCCTGATTTAATTCCCAGTGCAGGAGCTCCAACAAGCAGGGATGAAGTTCTGGGGGCTGGCAGTGCAATGTCCCTGTGGGATCTTGCTGCCCTTGGCTTTTGGCCCCTTCTTCAGAGCTTTGCCTTCAAGGGCAGGAAGATCTTTTCCTTGCTGGGAACTGGAATTGCAGAGCCTTGGAGTGTGTGCCATGCAGGACCATCCAGACTGGGCTCACATGGGCTGGGATCCTACAGACTGGGATTACATAGACTGGGACCATCTGGATCAGGAGCATCCAGACTGGGATCATGGGGACTGGGATTGTACAGACTGGGATCACATGGACTGCGATTTCACAGGCTGGGACCATCTGGGTCACAAGCATAGAGACTGGGATCATAAAAACTGGGATCAGATGGACCGGGCTGGCTGCACCGGAACGCTGCGAACTGAGGCAGTCCCAACCCACCCAGGGGTCCCTGCCAGTGCCTCCCGTCCCCAAGGGTCCCTCCCACTCCCACCCAGGGCTGTGGCTGAAACTCCCAGAAGCGAAGGCGGTGGTCCCAGAGTGATCCCGGTGCTGATCAGGGTCCCTGTCCTGGTCTCAGTCTTGGAGCAGTCTCGGAGCAGTACCGGTGCTGATTTCGGTCCCGGTGTCGATCTCAGAGCAGTGCCGGTCCCGGTCTCAGTCTCGGTCTGAGCGGTGCCAGTCTGGGTGCCGGTGTCGGTTCCAGTTTCAGTCCCAGTCCCAGTGCCGGTACCAGTGCCAGTCTGGGTCCTGCAGTGCTCTCAGTGCCCATCTCAGTCTTGACCCTGGTCCTGGAGCATTTCCAGCCTTGGTGCTGGTTCCAGTGCCTGTCCCAGTATCGCTCCCGGTCTCAGTTCTGGCCGCAGTCCTGGAGCAGTCCAGGAGCGCTCCCGGTTCCGGTCCCGGTGTTGGTCTCAGTTTTGGCCCCAGTGGCAGTTCTGGTGCCGGTTTTGTTCCAGGTCGCAGTCCCAGTCCCGGTGCCAGTGCGGTGCCCGGTCTCAGTGCTGGTGTCAGTTCCAGGCCCAGTCCCGGAGCAGCGACGGTGTCGGTTCTGGTGTCGCTCTCAGTCTTGGGGCTGCTGCCGGTTCTGGTGCTGATCTTGGTCTCGTTGTTGGTTGCTGAGATTTTAGGCCCGTTTGGGTAATTTTAGACCGAACTGGGCAGGTTTAGGCTGGGTTTTCGATCCCTTGGAGTGATTTCTGGCCTTTGAGGGTGGATTTTAGGTGGCTGAATTTGGGCCAAATCTGGTGGAGTTTAGGATGGATTTTAGATCCCTTTGGATGATTTTAGGCCCATTTGGGTGGGGTTCAGGCATGTTTGGGTGAATTTCGTCCAAATCTGTTGTGTTTTAGTGTGGCCTTAAGGACCATTTGGGTGATTTGAAGCCAAACCAGGTATTTTCAGGATGGATTTTACAACCTTTTGGGAGATGTAAGGGTGATTTTAGGCCACTTTGTGGGGATTTTTGGCCGCTTTGGGTGATTTGAGGAGAAACCTGATCGGGTTTAGGGTGGATTTTAGGCCCCTTTGGACAATTTTAGGCCCATTTGAGTGATTTTATTCCAAACTGGGCTCTTTTCGGATGGATGGTCTGTTTGGCCACGCCCATTCCCCCTCACAGTTCCCGCCCTTTTTTGGCCCCGCCCCTTTCTCCTCCCAGTTCGGGGTTCGGAGCGGGGGAGGAGGAGGAGGAGGAGGAGGGAGGCGGAGGCGGAGCGGCTGCAGGGAGCGGGAGGAGAAGGCGAGCGGAGGTTTCGGGCGGCTCCAGCGCTCCCTGATCTCGCTGTACCCCCGGGATCATCGCCCGACATCCCGCAGGTGCCCGGGGAGGGGGAGCTCCCCCCAAATATCCCGGTGGGGTCCCTGGGTTTGTGATTTCTTAGGGGAGGATGTTTGGAGCTTGCAGGGCTCCAAAGCCGAGCCGCAGATGCCCCTCGGGGAGACATCAGGGGCTCCCCGGGCGGTGTTTTTGGGGGTTCCCGGTGGCGGCAGAGCCCCGGCGGGGCCCGGGGGGATGCGGGTCCCCCCGCGGTGGGGGTTGGGCTTCCCGGGCCGGGCCCTCCGAGCTCTGCCGGGGCCACGTGGGGAGCGCGCGGGCCCGGCGGGGGCGGGGGGACACCGGGTTTGGGGCGCCCTGGTGTTGCCCAGAAAAGAGCAAGGACAAAATTCCTTTCAACTAAATTAATTAAAAGAGGACGTTTATTTCAGCGCAGGGCTCACGTGGGATCATTCCCCAAAATCGTGAGCGTTTTTCTAGAGTTTCAGCCTTCTATTTATTCACAGAAGTCATGCATATTCCAAAAACGCCTATACATATTCATCGCCCTTCTCCGCCCGTTCCCGCTTGGTATTAAAATTGGTGGCATAGTCATTGCGGCTGCGTAGTCCCCGTCCCTTTTGGGTCGGTGTCGTTGAATGAGTCGGAGGGCAGCGGGAGGTGGTAAGGAGCGTCTCCCCCGCTCACTGAACTTTTCATCTTCGTTCCGTTGCTATGGCTACCTGACCTGTTGATCCCTTCATTCTGGTCTTTATTCGTTTTAGTATCAAAATTCATAATGTGCAGGTCTCTTGTGACCGCCTTGCAGTGTTATCCGATATATACCGAGTTCGTATAAATATTTCCATATGTGCCTTTGGCCCCATTTTGGCTGGTTCTGTATATTACCATAGGTATACCATCAGTCTCGGTCAATTTATATTCCTAATCTTCTAACTTCTAAACCTATAGTTTATTCCCTAAGTATGTATGTATTTACGCTTAACAAAATACCATGGTTCACCGGGAGAGCAGCAGCTTCCCTGAGCGAGACCCCAGAGCGAGGAGAGCCCCAGAACCACAAAGCGGGGACCCTGAGATGGGGGGACCCCCGGGATTGCCGGGACCCCGGCGGGGGTGCTGGGGCTGGAGGGGCGGGATGGCCGGGAAAGGGGTTTGGGGGTCGTGGTGCTGGAAGTGGCTGCTCCCAGTATGAGCCCAGTTGCCCTCCCCGCGGGGTTCCAGTTTCCTCGGCACTCCCAGTGTGAGCCCAGTCACTGCCAGTATGGGCCTGGTCACTTCCCCTCACTCCCTCCCTGATCCCTGTTGCTTCCAGTATGAGCCCGGTCACTCCCAGCCATTCCCTGTTATGATGCAGTTTGGCCCCGGCATGGTCCCAGTTGCTCCCAGTTCCTCCCACATTGGTCCAGTGTGTTCATGGTTCTCCCCATTGCCACTTGCATAGTCCTAGTCCCTCCCAGTATGATCCCTGTCTCTCCCAGCAGTGCCCCAGTCACTCCCAGTTGCCCCCAGCACAGTCCCAGTTCTCTCTTCGGCACACTGACAGTCACTCCCAGTTTGGTCCCAGTCACCACTTGCATGGTCTCAGACACTCCCAGTATATCCCAGTTGCCGTGAACATTCTCATTCCCAGGCACTCCCAGTTACCTCAGTGTGGTTGACTTACCCCCAGTTTTATCCCAGTTCGTCCCAGTGTGTCCCCAGTTGGCTGCCAGCATGGGCCTGGTAGCTCCCAGGAACCCCCAGTCAGGGTCCATTGACACCCACTCTAATCCCAGTATGATTGTAGCCACTCCCAGTATGATTCCAGTATCATCGCAGTCCCTTGCAGTCTAATTCCAGTCACTCCCAGTCTGATGCCCGTGCCCTCAGTGTGATCCCAGTTGCTCCCTGTCAATGCCAGCATGACCCCAGTAGCCTCCAGTATGATCCCTGTGACCCCCTGTCTCTCCCAGTATATCCCAGTCACCCCCAGCATTCTCCCAGTCACTCCCACCTCCTCCCAGTTTCTTTCAGCATGATTGCAGTTCCTCACAGCCACTCCCAGTCAATCCCAGTAGGATTCCCATCTCTGACAGTGTGATCCCAGTTCTCCCCAGCATGGACCCAGCTGTTCCCACTGTGATCCCAGTAGGATCCCAGTTGCCCCTAGAATAGTCCCAGTCCCTCTCAGCATGGCCCCAGTCACGCCCAGTTGCCCCCAGTGCAGACCCAGTTACTCCCATCGCTCCCAGTTGCCCCCAGCCTGGTCTCAGGTTCTCCTCAGCACGGTCCTGGTTGTTCCCACAGTGGTTCCAGTCCCCCCAGTACGTTCACAGACACTCCCAGTATATCCCAGTTGCCCTCAGCATGTTTGTAGTAATTCCCAGTCACTGCCAGTTGCCCCAGTAAGGTTCCAGTTACCCCAGTAGAGCCCAGTCACTCCCAGTGCTGGCACTCCTGGGATCCCCCAACCCTTTCTGCGTTCCCCAGTCCCGGATCTCCCGAGAGGAGCCCCAAGGGCTGGAAGTCCCCAGCCAGGGTCCCCCAGTTTGGATCCCCAGTTTTCCCAGTTTCCCTCTCCTTTTCCCCGGGCCGGGTTCCCCCGTCCCCAGCGGGTGGGAGCAGCCGAGAGCCCCGCGCTGCCCATCCCGACCTGTCCCGGCTCCATCCCCGCTCCTCCCGCGGGCTGCCAGGGCTTCGGGGAGGGGCAGCGAGGGTGTGGCTGCTGCTGGGGGAGGAGGAGGAGGGAGGGAAGAGGAGGAGCGGGAGGAAGAGGAGGAGGAGGGACAAAGGAGGATCAAGGAAAGGAGACGGAACCACGAGGTGCAGAACTGAATGTACAGCACAAGCAGAGCAGAGGACTGGGGATACAGACATCATAAAGTCACCCTGGGACAAGGGGTCCAGGGGGTCTCTGGGCCAAGGAGAAGGGGGCTCTGGGGGCAGGGAGAGGCGGGATGGCCGGGAAAGGGGTGCGGGGGCTGTGGGTGCCGGATCAGGGGGTGCTGGGTGGAAGCCGTGCCCGGGAATGGGGGTTCGGGGGGACGGCGGCGCCCCGGAATGGGGGTTCGGGGGCCCCTGGGTGCTCCGGAACGGGCGATCCAAGAGTCCCGGTGCCGGGGCTGCCCCGCACCTCTCGCCGCCCCCCCGGGCCCCGGGAGCGCCCCCGGCCCCGGAGCCATCGCGCTGCTCCGCTGCGGCCCCGCCCACAGCCCCGGCCCCGCCCCCAGAGCCGCCTCCGGCCCCGCCATTGGCGCCGCTCTTTGCTGCCTGCCAATGGCAGCCCGAGTCTGGAGTGACGTCAGCGGTGTCCGGGCAGATCCCGGCGGGGGGAGGGCCCGGCGGAATTCCAGGGAATCCCCCGGGATCCCCTCCGGGTATAATGTGCTAGGGTGACTTTATGATGTTTGTATCCCCAATCCTCTGCTCTGCTTGTGCTGTACATTCAGTTCTGTACCTTTAAAATGGTTCTGGGAGCGAAGGGGGAGAAAGAAGCAGCCGCAGTTTGTTTTGACGGACACCCGCCGGAGCATCCCCCGGGCTGAGGCGGACGGACACCGGGGCGAGCATCCTGCCTGGGGAGAGGGGCACGGACACCGACAGAGCATCCCCCCGGGGCGAGGAGGACGGTGCCGGCATCGGGCGCAGACGACAAGCGACACCCGCCGGAGCATCCTCCTGGAGGCGCGGATGTCGGACACGGACAGAGCATCTCCCCGGAGCAACGACGACGGACCCCGGCCAAAGGTAAGGACAAAATCGGCCAAAATCCCATCCAATGCTGCGACTGACCTTTGCTTGCCCAGCAAAGACGCCAACAAATCACGAAGCCCCCGCCCTGGCCGTGGCAGAGGAGCACGGAGCCCCCCGGGCCCTCAGCCGGGGCCAGGAGCACGGAGGGCCCGGGGTTGTCTCCGTCCCCCTCCTCCCGGGGCACTCCTGGGGGGTCTTCAGCTCTGTCCGGGCGGGGAACGATCGGGCTGGGGGGTCTCTGCCCGTGTCACACCAGGGGATGCTCGGGGATGCTCTGAAATTCCCTGGAATTGATGGAATCTGTCGTCATCCCGGTGTCAGAGGAGCTTCCAGCCCGGGGCAATGGGAGGTGTCCCTGCCAGGGCAGGGCTGCCACTGGATGGGCTTGAAGGTCCCTTGTACCCAAACCGTTCCCGGATTCTCCTCCTGGCATTCTCAACGTGTTTAACTCAGCTTTTGGAATATGCGAGAGGTTTTATTGTTTCATATTATTCTTTTTTTTTTTTTTTTTTTTTTTTTTTTGTGCTTGTGGGCATCTTGTTTGTTAAATAAATAGTTTTCCCCACTTTTCCCCGAGGAAGTTCTTTTTTCCCCGACTGGCTGGGGGGAGGGGCCGTTTGGGTTTTGCTTTCCAGAGGAACCCCTTTGGAGGTTTCCTCCCGAATTTGCCCTAAACCAGGACAGTCCTGCACACACAGGGCTGTTCCAGGAGATGGTTCAGTCCGGCTGTCACTTCATTAAGGGCACCGAGCGGGTGAGGTTCGTGGAGAGGAACATCTCCAGCCGGGAGCAGCTCCTGCACTCGGGCAGCGATGTGGGGCTGTACGGGGGGGACACCTCCTCTGGGGAGAAGCTGCCAGGTCCAGGAGCAGCGACCCGGGATGGAGGGAGCACAGACGGGCTGCGGTGGACAGGCACTGCCGGCACAACTCCGAGTTGTCCACCCCGTTCCTGGCGGAGCGCAGAGCTGAGCGTGGGGCAGAGCGCGTCCCCTCGGGCCCTGCCCTGGCAATGACCCCGGAGCCCCTCCAAACCTCCCTGCGAATCCCCTCAGCCCTCCTTGGGCCCATCCCCGGGGCCTCCTGTTCCTCCCAGTGACCCCCGTGGCTCTCCCAGTCCATCCCAGTCCATCCCAGTCCATCCCAGTCTCCACCCCGTGGCCATCCCGGCCGTGTGTGGAGCGGACGCCTCTCAGCCAATCAGAGCGCGCGCTGCTGATGACTCATCAGTTGCCAGGCAGACCCGCAGCGCCCAGTGCCCCTCTCTGGGCTCGGCCTCCCAGCGCCGCGCGCTTCATTCCCAGTTCCTCCCAGTCCCTCCCAGTCCATTCCCGCTCCCTCTCAAGCCCACACCAGGAGCTCTCGGGGCACGTGGTGGCCACCGCCGTGGTCCTCAGCGGGGACTGGACCCACCAGCTCCTGGTGCTGCTGGAAACGCCCCCGAACACGGGGTCACCTCCAGCTCCAGGTGGGGCACGTCAGCCTGGAGCAGCCCCTGAGCGGCACTGGGGCACGGGAGAGGCACTGAGGGGACTGGGAAGGGAATTGGGATGTGCTGGGAGGAACTGAGAGGGATTTGAGTGAGTCTGGAGGGGCTGGAAGGAGGTTTAAGATTGGAAAGCGGGAGTTGGAAGGAGGTTGGTTGTTCTGGGAAGGGACTGGGAGAGGGCTTGGGGGTCCTGGGGCAGTGGGGGACAACTGGGAGGGGGTTGTGGGATCCTGAGAGGGACAGGAGGGGCTTTGGTGGGTCCTGGGGAGGCCGGGAAGGGATTGGGAGGAGGTTTCAGGGGGTCCTGGGTGGGCTGGGGGAGACTGGGAGGGAGCTTGGGGTGTCTGTGAGAGGTTTTGGGGGTCCTGACCCCTGCAGACCCCCCAGAGATGCCGCTGGACGCTGCCCACAGCGAGATGCTGACGGGGATCGGGGGCTTCGTGTTGGGCTTCGTCTTCCTGGTGCTGGGGCTTGGACTTGGGGGGACCCTGCAGGGGGACTGTGACTGGGGGGGCAGGGGCAGAACGGGCCCTGGGATGGATCGGGAATGGGGACCCCCGTGTGTCCCCCTGTGTCACCCCGCTCTGGGGACTCTGGGGATTTGAACCCCTGTGGGAGTCCAGGGCATTCCTTTGGATACCCTGGACAAACAGAAACCTGTACAGGGGGGTTTGAAACCTGGACAGGGGGGTCTGGAGTTTGTACAGGGGGGTTGGAGACCCTGGCACAGAGCCCAGACAGGCAAGGGCCTTGACTTCAGTCCATGGGAAAGGTTGCCAACATTAAGAGAGGAATTGCAAGCCTCCAAGGGTGATAAAAGATAATATTATTTTCACATTTGGGGTTTTAGAATAGGGATGACCAGAGACAAGATGGAGGATTTTGGGCGGTGCCCTGAAGTCTTCTCCTTCTTCTTCGTCTCCATCTTTTGCAGTGAGGATGGCACCAAGTAGATTTAGAGGGATTGGATTAGTGTAGAAATAACCTGTTCAGTGTAGAGTGTAGATATTGGTTTGTAACTGTAAATAATGTACACACAATTATCTGTATAAAAGATGACGAGCCTTGGTCAGAGGAGGAGTCGTCACCTGTTGCCCGTGCTGCTCAGACCTCTGCCAGGCTCAGAGAAAAAGAACTGAGATAAGATAAAATAAACAAAAGAAACAACCTTGACAAGAACTTCTGAAGACCTCGTTTGTTCGGGCATTCGGCCTGGGGCTCTTCTGAGGGCAGAAGGGCAAAGACCACCCTGATCTCGGGTGAGCAGAGACCCCGAGAAACCCCGACAAGGCACCCAGTGAACCCCAAAAGGCACCAGGACCCCTCTCAGCTGCCAGGGGAATTTGAGGAGGGGGCTCATGGGGGGTGCCCAGGCCGGGCCAAGAGCCCAGCACTGCCCCAGCTCGACCTGCCCTGGCTCCATCCCAGAGATTAGAAAGGAGGAGTGGGATCCCTCCCAACGCAATCCCCAGCCCCCACCCCATCTTATGGGGTCCCAGCCCCCTCTTTTCCCTTCCTCTTCCACCCCTTCCCCACTGCCCCCTATTCCACCACCCCTCTCACCCAGGCTTGGTTTTGGGGGTTCCTGGCCCATCCAAGTGTTACCCCAGCGTTGGATATTTTTAAAGAGATGAAGAGAAATGAAAAGCAAATCAAGGCCAAAAGAAAAGGATTTTTGTGTCCGTGCCAGCTGAGGATCCACGTGCTTGGGTGGGAGGGAAGAAGCTTTCTTGGAGGGGTTTCCAAAATCTTGGTCTTGGCCCCAGTTCATCATCATCTCCCTATGGAAGACACCCCTGGGCAATAGGAAATCAAAATCGTGGAATCCCTGATGTTGGGAAAGACCTCCAAGACCATTGAGTATTCCTTGATGCCCCAGAAGATAGGATTGAACACAAAAGATTTTCTGGAGTCAAAAGTCAACAAATCCACTCTGCCCAAGGAATTCCCAAGGTCGGTCTGTGTCCCAATGGATGTTCCTGCCCCTGCGTTCATCCAGGTGCCCACAGGGAGACAGGAAGATGTGGAGCCCCCCCAGCCAGGTGTCTTCCCAACAGGGATCACCAGGACCAAGGATCACCAGGGCTCTGTCCAACAGGGGTCACTGGGGATCATCCAACGCCGATCCTCCCATGGGGGATGGAGCTGGAGCAGCGCACAAAGCTCTTCCCGCTCTCAGGGCACTCCCAGGGCTTCCCTTAGTGGCGCCTCCGTTGGTGTTGGGTCAAGTGAGAGCTCCTGGAGAACCTCTTCCCACACTCAGGACACTCGTAGGGCCTCTCCCCAGTGTGCATCCTCTGGTGTTTTCTCAGGCTGGAGCTCCATCCAAAGCTCTTCCCACATTCCAAGCAGGTGTAGAGCCCTTCCCCAGTGTGGATCACCTGGTGCCGGATCAGTTCGTGGCTTACTCTGAAGCTCTTCCCACATTCCCCACATTTGTAGGGCTTTTCCCCAGTGTGGATCATCTGGTGCCGGATAAGGCTGGAGCTCCAGTTGAAGCTCTTCCCACATTCCCCACACTTGTGGGGCCGTTCTCCAGTGTGGATCACCTGGTGCCGGAGCAGGTCGGAGCTACGGCTGAAGCCCTTCCCACATTCCCCACACTTGTGGGGCTTCTCCCCTCCATCAGGCTTCTCCTCCAGCTCTGAGCTCCGGCTGGATCTCCGGCCGCCCTCCTGGCACAGGGGGGGTCTTTCCTCCTCGCAGCTCCCTGGGCTGGGTTTGCAGCCCCTCCTCCTGCCGGATCTCTGGGGATTTTCCTCCTCCTCCATCCGGACACTCTTTGGGAATGAAAAATCCTGGTTTGGGGAAAAAACAAGAGGAGAGAGCCTTAGGCTGGGGGTTCCTCCTCGAACAAGTTCCTCTCAGGAAATCATTGGGCACCTTGTGTCTGTAAGAACCTCCAAAACACCAAGATTCAGCCCAAAAGTCCTCCACACATCAAGACTCAGATGAAAAACTCAACAAATATCCAGACTCAGCCCAAACCTAAATCAAAACGATGTCCTGCAAACGGGGCACCCCCAGGGAAGGAAGAAGAGGAAAGTGTCTTTACAAACAGATGCTGGGAATCTGCTTGGAGATAGGGCCAGGCACTTGGACATAAGGAAGGCACAGAAGAAGCCATTGGTTCCAGAAAATGTTATTAACTGACAACACAGACTGCTGCTCAGCCAAGGTCCTGCTCAATTCATGAACTTCGAGAAGAAGAACAAAGACTGAACAGAGCTGTGAATATCCCTACCCAGACAGAAGTGGGGTGCATATTAGGGGGGGGTATGTGGGAGGTGCATTGGGAAGTCTGTACCTCTCAAGTACTTCAGCCAATGGGGAAAGGGAGAGGGAGATGCTGCCAGGAAAATCAGGATGAAAAGGAGGCTGCGTCCTCCAACAACTGGAGAGACTCCATGGGAAATGTCCCATGGCCTCTCCCTCTTTTTATGAATGAAATGACTTGTACAGGACTCCTCTGTCTGCTCTGTGGACACAAACCTCTGGTGATGGGAATTTTTCCACACACCCTGGGGCTGGTCTGGAATTCCTTCCACCGCCCGGGGCGTTGGGCAGTGAGTGGAGCTGAAGGTGCCTCACCCAGTTTGGGTGATCGGCTCCCTTGGGTGGCGGCGGCACCGGGGATTGACTGGGGACCCGAGAGTGTCCAGGAGACAGACGAGTGACAGATCAGGGGGGGCTGTGAAGCCAGCAGAAAATGTGTTTAGGGATGGGCCTTCAAGGGCAGCAGAAGGGAAAAGAGTTACAAGACATGCTGTTATTTAGGAAAGGGAATCGGGCAAAGCACAGGTTACCACCCACATGCTCAGCTCAACCAGCAGAGCTGTGTGTGCTTGTGAGAGCCTGGGACTGAAATGCCCTGACCAGGAACGCTTAAATATCTTCTGCTAACACCATGTCACCTAACAGGGTGGCCAAAACCAACTCTGACTGCTTCAGGAATCACTGAGTAACTTATTAAGGTATTTCTAAAACAAATAATTCCAAGAGAAGGGATTGTGGAAGCAATAGTCTCAGATGGGGAACTCATTTCACAGGAAAGATCCTTCAGGGGGTTATGGCAGCTTTAGGAACACAATGGGACCTCCACAACCCCTGGCACCCCCAGAGCTCAGGTCAGGTAGAAAGAATGAGTGGGGAAATAAAGAAACACCTTTGGAAGCTGGTGATAGAAACCAAGATGCCATGGGGACAGCTTTTGCCATTGGCTTTGGCAAGAATAAGAGCCAGACTCAAAGCAGATACTCAATTCTCTCCCTTGGAATTGGTGTTTGGAATTCCTTACCCTGGTCATTCTCCACCACGTGCAGGGTGCAGATAAGGGATGCATATTTCAAGCAGTCTGTGGCCAGAATCCTGTCTCCTGGAAATCTCTCCCACAGGAAGCTCGGCTGGCACAGACCCTGCCTTGGGACTTTGCTGCTCACAACATCCAACCAGGACATCGGGTCCTGCCCAAGGAGTGGGAAGAAGCACCACTGGTGGCCAAGTGGCCTGGCCCATCCCAAGTGTCCCTGAGCACAGAAGCAGCCCCAGCACAGCTGAACACGGGGGGACCCCTCACCCTGGGCTCAGGGTCTCTGAAGCCCCCGAGATTTGGACTTCCCGGCTGCAGGAGGAGGATGGGAGGCTGCGACTGCCCCTGCACTGAAGGCAAGGGAGCAGCAGCCAGGGCTCCACAGCCCCGGGGGAAGCCCCTGTGCCTGCCCACAGATCCTCTGCTGGAATGCTCTGCCTGGGCACCCTCCCTGGGCATCTCCAGGCACTGCGGGCCAATCCTTGCTGCCACTGCTGCAGCTTCAGTGCTTTCTGTGCCTGCACTCGCCACAGGGGCTGGGGAGACAACGGGACAATTCCACTCTGGGCTCAGCCAGACTCACACACGGGGCTGGGTGGGATTGGATGGTTGGAAAATAGACCGACTTTAAAATTGTTTTTTATTTTATTTCTCCACTCAGGCTGGTTTGCCTTTGCCCTGGGGAAAGGAATTTTAAAGGTTTTCTTTTAAGGGATGTTACACCACTCAACAGAGATGAGTTAACATCTCACCAGACTGGGAGGAGCCCAAAAGATCCCCACAGAGAGAACGACCATCAACAAAACATCAACGAC
The DNA here is from genome assembly GCA_017589585.1 of Phylloscopus whistleri. Taxonomy (NCBI): domain Eukaryota; kingdom Metazoa; phylum Chordata; class Aves; order Passeriformes; family Phylloscopidae; genus Phylloscopus; species Phylloscopus whistleri. The sequence continues at coordinate 700 of JADMLD010000392.1, read as the reverse complement.
CATCAGCAAACAGCAACCAACACCCACCCCAGACACTGCCCCTGGAAGAGCTGCAGACACCTGGTCTGGAAAAGGCTGAGAAGGAAATCCAGGAGTGCAGACCTAATTAACATCAGAGGCAAAGAAATCGGGTCCAACAGGAAATCAAATACTGAGAACTCAGCAACTTGGAAGCAATGAACATCAAACCAATGGATTTCTCTGGGTTCAGACTGTAAAAAGTTTAGGAAAAATCCAGTAAAACTCACATGTCATGGAATGATTTTCTCTGCACACCGGGCTATGTGTGATTGAAATGATTTCTGCTGCCCATCCTGGCCAGAACCAAATAATGCCTTGACTCTCTAACACTAAAGATATTGTTGGAGAGTTTTGGTTTTTCCCACGGTTTCTGTGACAAGACGACACCATTAGAATAAATTTTTTGTAATACACCTAGATTAAATTGTGATGTTTGAGCCAGGGGGTGTGAGAATCAATTTGTAGTCTTAGGAGAAGAAGTAGAAAAACCTTGATTGCTTTGGAATGTTCTTCTGTGTGTTTGTGTGTGGCTCTCAGTAATCGCAAAATTTTGGTATATGGGTTTTTCAAAGTTCACCTTTAGGTTCCATTTTGGGAAACCAGAAGAACTTTAAAGGTGACACTTTAACTCCTAAACAGCTAATAAAATATTGTTAAAAAAAGAGAAAAACGCAGAAAA
>JADMLD010001156.1:827500-948536 GCA_017589585.1 Phylloscopus whistleri | reverse complement strand
CAACAAAAAAAAAACCCCCATAAAATCACTCTTCCTGACAAACAATGTCTTTAATTAGTTCACTGTTGAAATCCAACTCTGCCTTAATTTTACCCGTGCTCAGCTGATGTCAACCCTTAGAAAAGATCTGAAATATTTGACAGCAGAGAACACCTTATAACATGGGAAAGCTGGACAGAGCAATGCAGAATAGAACCAATGTGGTCAAATTTTCTCCCTTTATTGTACCGAAAATGGCAGGTTATATACAGTTCCACATGGTTTACAATGACATACATTCTCTCATTGGCATTCAGCATGAAGAAAAATGCAAACAAACATTGTTTATCTTAGTCTTAAGGTGGCTAACATGTTCACACCATAACTATATCAACTACTACCTAAAAACTCCACAATCCCGTGCCCCACACCTTAATATAATTTCTAACTGCGCCACGGGCTTTGCAACTTCCACACAGGCCTGAATCTGAGGCCCAGTCTGGGGTAGCTCCAACCTCATTCCAAAAAACACACCATGCCCACGTTCTCTAAGAAATTCTGCTACAAATATTATTTTTTCCTGCTCTTAAAAACAGACATTATGAATTAACAGCCTAGAAACAGCGTGAAATCCTTCAAATGAGGAAGAAAAATTTCTGTTTCTTGGAGCAGGCCCACACAAGAGTGTCATGTTATAAAAGTAACGATTAGGTAATTTGTGTTAAATGTTATAGTTAATAATTATAAATATGTAGGGGTTATTAAGAAAACTGCAGAAATTGTAAATGTATAGAAGATATTAAGCAATAACTGTAAGTTGCAGAAACTGCAGAAACAGAAAAGTTAGAGAGAGACCGGCCTTGGTGCAGGATAATGTAATGGAACTTTGTATCATAAGACATGAAGAAAGGGAGAAAATGAGAGATTTGGTGAAACCACATGGTGACCACAGTGGAGGTTCCTATGGACGTGCTGTGAGGAAGAGGAGAGACTTCATCCATTGACCACCGTGAAAGGGCAGGAGATGCCAGACTCCTGGATTTGGAAGATTAAACTATGACCAAATATGGGAAAACATGGACTGGGGAGGGACCAAGGGGGTGTGTGTAAACCAAAAAGTTATAAAAATGGGAAATTGTGGGGAAAACTTTTGAAAGCTGTGTGTGGAGCACGAGCTGAGACTTGTGCTCTCCGGCTTTCCCGCTGCTTGCTTCGGCTTCTCGCTTTAATAAAGGTTTATCTAATTGGCAATCAATTATTGGGTCCCTTTATATTTATCAGTCAGAACAGCCAAGAATCCAGACAGAGCTGGCCCTCCCAAAAGTGTTATCATGCAGTGGTTCCTGGCAGAGTACCTCAAAACAGCTGGATGGATTTCCCCATCTTATTTGGCATAGCCACGGACCGCTGAAAACTCATTCCTAAAGCGAAGGAATCTCCAATCCCGACCTATTTCCTGGTTTCCAACAGGAGATTTGCAAGGTGGGCAGCAGCAGCAGCAGTTCCTGTGTGTCCGCCAAGGATTCTAATTGTGAAAATACAAATAATTGTGTCAACACAAAACCGTGGGGCTGGTTTGGTGTGAGCCAGCAGAGATCTGCCCCAGCTCCAGGCTGCACTTGCTCTCCCCTTTGTACTTTGGAGGGTAAATATCGCTGCCACTGCCTGCTCGGGGGCTCTAAACACATCACAGAAGCCTCAAGGATCCCGTCAGGACAGTAAGAATTGCAAAGCAGATGACAAAACTAAACCCGTGTCATCTTAAGGGGAGATTTGTGTCCCTTTCAAAGGAAGATGGAGCTCTCAGTTTAACACCACTGCGGTTACAAGCCTGCCAGCTGAGAACCACTTGCCACCCTGATAAGGCTGTCTCATATTGTGATGCAGTGCTATTAAACACCAGAAAATTTCCCACTGAAATTGTTAATTTACTGGGAAGAAAAAAAAAAAAAAAGAAAGAGAAAGAGGAAAGAGAAAGAGGAAAGAGGAAGAGAGAGAGAAAGAGAGAGGAAGAGGAAGAGGAAGAGGAAGAGAAGAGGAAGAGGAAGAGGAAGAGGAAGAGGAAGAGGAAGAGGAAGAGGAAGAGGAAACAAAACCACCAAAACACCAAATACCCAAAAACCAAAACCAACCAAACAAAAACAAACAAAACAAACAAACAAACAAACCCCACAGCAATCACCACCCTGACTAATCACTTCTAGTTCAGTTTCAGGTGAGGTCAGTCTATGTTTTCTCTTACACAGCTTCCAGAATGACCTTGCACCTTTTCTCGTTTTCCAGGTCCTTCCCAAGGCACCAGGACATTATTTAGGCAGAGGAGGCACCCAGCAGTCTGAGCTGTTTGTATCACGATGTGAAACCTGTGAAATGCTTTTCTTTGTTCACACACAGACTAGGTGATTGCTTTGATAGCAACAGTTCATACTGCTACAAAGAAAAAAACTTAAGAGGATGAGAAAGATTTGAAACATTCCTGAGTGAAATCTGAAGGGTTTTAGCAGGATAACGACTTATTTTTCTCACTGAGGGGAGCCTGGTGAGGAATCCTCGCAGTAAGAGATTTGTCATGTATCAGGAAAGGGAATGAAAGAGCCGGCTTTTACCTCCGGAAAAAAAAAAAAAAAAAAACAACTTAAAAACCTCTTCTGTCTATAACCCCCGTTGATATTTTCCCACCAAAACATTGATTTGTGTTCTTTTTTCCACACAGCTTGAGATGCAGACTCACTGAAACAGCCCAGGACTCTGCACGTGGACCTTATGTGCTGGAACTACACCATCAGTTTTAAATTTTTTATCTGTTTCTTGAGCAAAACCTGTATTTCCCTCTTGGAGAAATGGGATATCCACCCATGCATTCCCCTAAGCTGTGTGAGGGCAGCTGACATTTTCCAGGTTCCTCACTGGCATTAATGCACTGTTTCCCAAAGTCCCAGAATTTTGGGCAGTCCTGTCTCTGAACAGAAACTTTGCACAGACTTGGAAAATGAGCTTGGAAAAACAAATAGTCCTCACTTAAAAAAAAAAAATACAACAAAGGTGTAAAGATGAAAAAATTCTGATCTTATTTCTTCCATCTGCTGTGCTATCAGGAGACATTCCTTGTGTTAGGAATGATGAGCTGGAGGTTAATGAGTTAAGGGGTGAGGATTCTCCCTTTCTCCTCTTTTGAGTTTCTGGTCTCCTCCACTCTCCTCTGGATATCTGGAAGGACTCTCCTTTTACAGAAGCAAGATCCTACTGCCACAGAAGTCTGATAAGATTCTTCAGGTGTCCCAAATCAGACGTCCAGGAGTGTAGTTTTGCATTAATCTACAAGCTGCCTTTCCTGAAAGGGCAGGCAGCGTGCTAATAGCAAGATGTCCTAAAATTTCCTAATCATTTTGAGCTTGTAAAAAGCTGTGTCAAAAAAAAAAACCCAAAAAACCCACAAAACAAACAAACAACAACCCCCCCAAACAACAAAAAACCCAACAACAACAACAACAAAAACAAACACAGAACTGTTTTACACTAAGAAATGATCTCAAAATTTGCTCCACTTTTTTACTATCATACCCACTTGGAAAATTACCAAGAAGTCATGACCCTATGAATCTCAGCTTTTGGTCCCTGATGCAGTTTAATCTGTTGGTACAAACAATAGAAATAATAGTTAGATGCACATTGGTTGTGCCAGTCCTTGGAATGATTGTAATTTCCAGGGAATGTGCAAGCTCTCCAGTATTGTGTGGAGCAAAGCCAGTGGAGAGGAGGGATGGGAATAGCAAGCACTCAGAATCAAGAACACTGTGTGCTTTCTGAAGGTCATTTGGTTTCTTCTCTCCCCATTATTAAGTTTAATAATTTATACCCTTTAAGCTATTTCTGCTTTCTTTTTATATCTCTTGCTTAAACAATGAGATTTAGGTCTTTGTTTAGGCTTTCTGAACACAAAACCATGTCTGATCTTCACAGCCCTTCTATTTTTCCACCTGACTTTAATGCATTAGAACTTTTCTGCTCATTATTCTGACCATGGAAGGAAGTATAGCACCTTGAATTCGTTCAGCTTGTCTTCTGGTTTTGGTGTTTTGTTGAGTTTTTTTGGAGGGAAAGAAGAGGGAAGCTCCTCTGCTGTGGAGAGAAGGTGTTTGTGCTTTTTTTATTCTCTGTAAATCCTATAGGTGAATGATTAGAAAGCCACGCTTCCATTTATTTCGGTCCCCAGACTAAAATAATTCAGGCTTACTAAAATAAAAGAACACTGAAAAGTGCACAGCCTCTATATGACTGTTAAAACGTGTAGACACAGTAACTCATGGATTTAGTATGCCTTTAACAGTGTTAAATCTGATAGAAAACAGCTTTACTGCCACATCTGTAGCATTTGCTAAACTGCAGCCTCGATGGCAGTGGATTATAAACCTGAATTTGTTGAGAGTGAAATGAAGCAGACCCTGGCCTTGACCTCACCAGTTGCTGTGGGATTGTTACTCCACCTGGTCTTAATAAAGGGGAATTTCCTCATCTGGAGCAGCCTGGCTGTGGCTGAAGGGCAGAGCAGTGAGCCTGGAGCAGGACAAGCCTTTGGGGCTCTCCCATGGCAGCAGCTCTGCAGGGATGCAGCTGCAGAGTGGTTCAGTATTCACAGGGCATTTCCCTGCTCCTGTCCTGGGGGTGAGGCAGGGGAAGTGCCTCGATGGCATGAGAAAACACTCTGCTTCCCCAGAGAGAGCAAAGACACTCTCAGGATGTGCAGATAAAGCCCCAAAGGATGGCATCTCTAAAGCTTTTTAAAACAGGGCTTTCATCTCTAAGTGCACATCTCAGCAATCCAGCTGATTTTACTACATGTGCACATAAAAAAAAAAAAAATTATATATATATATATAGGGTCTTGTCAATGTAGCCATAACCAACATTATTTCCATTGTTTATACCAAAAGATTAAACTGCATCAGGAGTTCATCAGAAAAACTGAGATTCATGACTTCTTGGTAATTTTCCAAGTGGGTATGGTAGTAAAAAAGTGGAGCAAATTTAGAGATCACATCTTAGTATAAAACGGTTCTGTGGGGTTGTTTTGTTTGTTTGTGGCTTGTTTTGTTTTTTTTTGTTTTTTTTTAGACACAGCTTTTTACAAGCTCAAAATGATTAGGAAATTTTAGGAGAACATCTTGCTATTGGCACACTGCTGCCCTTTTAGGAAAGGCCGCTTGTAGATTAATGCAAAACTACACTCCTGGACACCTGAAGAATCTTATCAGACTTCTGTGGCAGTAGGATCTTGCTTCTGTAAAAGGAACAGTCCTTCCAGATATTCAGAGAAGAGTGGAGGAGACCAGAAACTCAAAAGAGGAGAAAAGGAGAATCCTCACCCCTTAACTCATTAACCTCCAACTCATCAGTGGCCAGCTTCTGTAGATAACATTAATGGACTTTCTTTAGGCCATAGATTACACAGGAATTGGAGAGTGCACTAGCCAAAGTGGCAATGGCCTTTTTAGCTAATAAACAAGACTCTTCTTTCTCCTAAATTAAGGAATTTGTTGAAGGCATGGTCCAGAATAAATTTCCTCACACTGTTTCTTCCCAGCTTCTGAGCTTTTGTCTCTATTCCTCTTCCCAAGCTACTATAAAAACATCCACGTGCAGGCTGACAGTTAAATCAGAACCAGGGAACTGGCAGAGCAGGATGAAACACATCCATTCAATACAACTATTATATTTTCTTATTCTTAAGCCTCGCTCATCTTTCTATACATTTTTCTTGCATAAAATAAAACAGAATATTCACTCTCCTGGTGAAGATTTTTTTTTTTTTAAGAAGAGTGCATTTGACACCAGCTACAAAAATGCACAGGTTAAAATTTGTTAATATCTGACGATAGAGTCAAGTACAGGAACAGCAAAGTGCATTGCTAGAGCAGGGTGGACACTAAATCCTTTGAGAGGAGGATAATGCACCATTCTCATTCTTTGTGCATCTCAAAGCCTGGCTACACCACTTGTGGTGTTCTTAGGATAGTTGAATCTTTCCAGGCACACAGCTTGCCTTGCCTTACAGACTCTAAAGCTGGCTCCTGAACTCTTCTGGTGCTTCACAGACTTCAGACTACAGTGAACCCTTAAACTAGATGAGATTTTTGACATAATCATCATACTGTAACACAAACATTTTATTTTCTGTAATGTTTAAATGCCCCTTGCCCTGTTCCATGCTATTTACCCATCTACTACTCCCTAATTTACATGTCCAAGCCATACCTCCATTTATGTTCCTGCTGGTTCCAGTGACATCCTCACACCCACCATCCTCCACCAATCCTTTTTGTGCCCATCCCAAGAAAAGTTTTATCCAGAACCCCGTAACATTGAGCTTTGAAGATTTACTGCAGCTCTGAGGTGTATGGAAGGTATGACTCCTCCTGTGTCCTCTGTAAGGAAATGTTCCTCTGTGCCTGGGTAACCCACAGTCTGATTTGGGAACTGATCATGAATTATCCAATTATGAGAGACAAAAACCCTCTAAAAGTTTAAAGTTAGAAATTGTGTGTTTATTGTGACACCGGGCAGCAGTGGGATAGGTCCCTAATGTGCACTGTAAAGATCACAGGTAATTACAGAGTTTTTATTTACAAAAGTGTTGAATATACAAAATACAAATGCATATTCATACCCCTGACACTTCCTCTTCTCCATTGGAATGCTAATTGGAAGAAGGCAATTAAGCATGCGTAGTTTGTTCTCTGAAATGAGTCAGGGGTCCATTCTGGGGAGGGGTCACTAGCAATGAGGAAGTAAAATGAGTCTTCCTCGTTCTGACCCTTCTACCTTTTCAATGCATGCTTGACAAATGAATCCTTGGTAGAACTCAGAGTTTCCTGTGTTCAATGGGTCCTTCAAGCATGGGAAGTCTGCAACTATCTTGTGTCCTTGAGATCTATGGACCACATTCTGGTTTTCATTACAAGCACAGCTACATCAACATAAAGTTGACAAGCAATGAGTTACTAGATCTGAGGTAGCTTATCTAAGATCCAGCTCCTGTTAACTGCAAACAAAGCTTATCCACCTACTTCAGCAACTATAACCTTAACTTTCTTAAAATCCTTAATTCCTCAAAATGAATGTCTCAGTCATCCCTGATCAATGCACGGGCCTACCCAGTGTTCAGCATTGCTCCAGGAGGAGAATTTCACACAGGATGGAGCCGTTTTGCTTGATCAGGGAACATCCACATTAGGATTCTCGAGTTGTCAGGAATCCTGTGCTCACAGCCAGTCTGTGGGCGCCTGTGCAGCTCAGCTCCAGGGACACCAGGGTGAGGGACACCAGGCTGGCTGAGCAGGAGGAGATAACAGCTCCCTGCTCCTGTCAGTCTGGGGATTGCTCCTCAGCTGAGATAAACTGAAAGATGGAGAGGAGCAGAAGCCACGGCGGTGCAGGTGGTGCAAACACTGCAAAGAGGAGGAGGAGGAGGAGGTGCTTTCCACACTGACAATACCCCAATAAATCTGCTTCCTTCAGCGCCAGATCGTTCAGTGCTGCAGCCAGACTGGATCAGACATTACCAAAAGCTCTGCTGTGGTTGTCCAGACAGCCACGACACTCAGAGTGCCTCAGTAAAAGATCAGAAGGCTTCAAGCATCAGCACCTCGTTATCTAGAAGTCTTTCATACCTTTTCTCTTTAAGAAGAGAAAAGTCTCCCACGGGCAGCTCCACACAGCTCTGGCTCTTTCTCTCCTTCTTCTCCCTTCCTTCTGCAGCTCCAGCTTGCTTCTTCCTGTCCCCAGCAGGGCCACCTCACCCTGCCTGTCCCCTGTACCTCTGACCCTTCCTGTCCCCAGCTGACGACTCCTGTCCCCAGCACGGCCTCCTCACCCTGTCTGTCCCTGTACCTCTGACTCCTCCTGTCCCCAGCACAGCCACCTCACCCTGAAGTTTCCCCCTCCCCTCAGCCCCCCTTTGCCGACTGCTAGCTCAGATTTGGGGAGTTTTGGGTGAGGGGATCTTCAGGATAGGGAAAGGAAATCCAAAAGATGTTCCTTACCTCAAGATGTATTCCAAGGCTTTATTTCCAAGAAGGGAATCCCAGGGGCAAAGAGGAGGGGCATGAGGGAGCAGGGGTTTTTATCTCTCTCAGGGTCGGGGGGTGGGTAAATCCCAGGGATTTACCTGGCCAAGGGCCATAGGTCGGAGTCAAGGGGCAGGTAAGATCGGGCCAAGTTACAGTCTCTGGGGGAGGGGTTTTTGAGGACAGACCATCCCCTAAAAGGAATGCAACATCACCTTGTCTGTCCTGTACCTCTGACCCCTCCTGTTCCCAGCACAGCCACCTCACCCTGCCTGTCCCTGGCACTCCCTCCCTGCTCTCAGCAGGGCCAGCAGGCTCCAGCTGCCTCTCTCCAGCCACCTCACTCTTCATCACAGCCACAGCTGGGAGGGCAGGGCTGCTCCCACTCTGGGGTGATCAGCACAGCTGCAGGAGATCAGGGGCAGGACTGCCCTCAGCACTGTCTCTGTCTGTCTCCCCACACTCACAATATCCCAACAAAACAGCAGCAGGTCACTCAATGCTGCAGCCAGGCTGGGATCAGACATTACCAAAAAATTCTGCAAAAAACGAGAGAGGTAAATGTTGGAGATTAGACAGACAGCTGATAGCACCTTACAGGAGAATGATGGTCCTGGTGGCTTATTCAGCTTTTTCCAGACCAATTCTCTATCATTATGTCTTTTATATTTTGGCATTAAATGCCAAATAAACAAGGTATTGGAAAATATATTTCTTTTCAGTCTTCCGATACCTTTTTCTTTTTTTACTTCTTCCTTCATACTTATCTCCAGAGAAAGAATTCAACCATTTTAAGTAGATAAGCAAGGGACCTGACTTCAGTTATGTTTTTATGGCTTCAAATTCCACAGATAGTCTCCAGCATAGTCACTGGAATAACACTGCTAAACACTTCAGTGATTTTGACAGCTTCCCAGCTATCACTTGCTATTGCTTTCACAACTGAAAATCCAAGTTGCTACCCATAAAATATGAGTGATAAACACAAATTGTAGCCTCCCACACATTCTGGGCTTTCGTGGCTTTCTCAGACAACACAGTGCACCAGCCAGGGGGTCGAATTGCTGCTTGGCTCCATTGCTGCTGTGCCATCCACCCCTGGACAGCCAGAACTGGGATGGGATGCTGTCCTGGGAGAAGGTGTGAGGAGCAGAGAGAGGAAAGAACCAGGATCAAAGAGGCAAAGGCTCCTTGTCTTGGTTTGGAAAGACAGGTATCCACCAGGGAAAGCTGGAGTTTCTCTTGGAATGGAGACTGTAAACCCCTCACCCCCACCAAATTATAATCTTGCAATTAAGGGCTTTCAGGCAAAGATTTGGGAATAGGAGTAACAGTTCTTTACTAGGAATATTAACAATACAAATGCAGTAAAAAACAAAACCACCCAACCAAACAAGCTGTGATGGTTTCATCACATTCTATATTTCATTTGACTGGGAGAATATAAAAGCGAAACAGACTCATCTTTAAATTACAAAGATAGTTTATTCACACACACTGAAAGGATGAAAATAGGAAGGAAAAAAAAAAAAGAACAACAAATGGAACTTTCAAAACATCTTTCCCTCTCTCTCCAAGTTTTCACTTTTCTACGCTCAACACAAAAAGACATAACTTGCAACTTTAGCCAGTTTACCATTTTAAGATAATCTTTCATCAATTCTTCAGGAAAGGAGCCTCTCCGTTTCAATAGAGACTTTGTCTACAAGGACTTCAAAGAACTCAATCCTACCCACTTACAATATTCTCAATACTGAACACGTGGGCCCTGTACTCAAATACACTGCAACATTGGGGTGTCGCCTTTGAAAAGTGTCTCATCCAGGGCAAAGGGTTTTTCTTCATTAAATCAATTTTACTCAGTCCATCACACAATACCTTTGCTCAAAAATCTACACATAAAACAATCACCTCCCCAAATTGCACATCTTTCCATGGTTTAAAGGAACAACCCAGTTCAGTCCCTATGTTCCAGAGAAGTCCAGCTAGAATTTTCAGCCACTCCTCCTCCTCTACCTTAAAGTCTTTTTCACTCTCTTTCCACTGACTTCAGCTCCATGCTGTGTCTCCTTATGGTCTAATCACTGTATCTGTCCTTCATTCAGAGAAAGGCCGGCGCTCAGAAGAAATCCATTTGCTAGCAGAGAAAGAGTTAAACTTGTCAGACTTGCAAGGCTGCTCACGTGATCCCGTTGCAGCGGGAATTAAAAAAGTCCGAAGGCCGCGCTGTTCTTTTCGGCCTGAGGGGGGGGGAGGGAAGAAGCATTCTGCAGCTGCCAGGGCTTCTCTTCCCCTTCCCCGCTGCTGCTGCTGTTCCCGGGGGCCACACCGGGGCAGGGCGGGGGGGGGGGGGGGCGTCGGTGGAACACTCCTCGGTCCCCGGCCGATGACAGGAACGGCTGCCGCTGGGGCTTCTCTTCCCCTCCCTCGCTGCTGCTGTTCCCAGGCTCAGACACAGCCGAGCTGCGCTCTCAGAAGGCCCAGGCCGGGCCCGGCCAGGGGCAGCAGGGCCTGGGCCGAGCCCGGCCAGGCTCTGTGCTGCTCGATGTTACCTGTGATCCAGCCGAAAGAAAAGAGGGAGCTCCTCCCCACACTCTCGGCTTATATGAGTATTACCCAAAACTCGTAACCTACGTTTGAATGGTCAAACTATCTGCCAATTAAATAAAAATGATTTTTGATTGGACCATTCTTAACCCATGACACAAGCAAACAAACAAACAACAATCCTAGAAACCCTGACAGAGTCAGAGCTACAACCTGACACCCTGTTGGTCAGGGTGTTGGAAGCAGCCCACAGTGAGTCCTCCTGGAGTGGCAGGTGTGGTTCTGTTGGAGCAGAGATGATCCTGTAGAATAAGGGTCCAGTGATGGTGAGAAGGGTCCAGGGATGGTGAGAAGGGTCCAGTGATGGTGAGAAGGGTCTAGGGATGGTGAGAAGGGCCCAGTGATGGTGAGAAGGGCCCAGTGATGGTGAGAAGGGTCTAGGGATGGTGAGAAGGGTCCAGGGATGGTGAGAAGGGTCCAGTCTTCCTCCGGTAATCGGGTGAAGCCAGACACCTTCTGTTCCTGAGTCTCAGTTTTATCCAGGTAGGAATGGTTGCCTTTCCTCACTGGGTGGAGCATCTCCCAATGGGCTGATGGAATGTGGATTACTATCTTGGAGAGGGTAAGTTTTGGGATGTGTGCTTTTAGGGGTGTCTTAATGGTCCATTAACAGAAAATATGCCCCTGGAGGGAGGAGGGGTGGTGACAGAGATAACAAACACTGCCCCACCTGGTTTGAACAGCTGGCCCATTATCAGAAGGCATCTGCCCCCCTCCTCCCAGTTACAAGAGATAAAGAAGAACATTTCCCCAGCTGCTTTCAACAGATGAAATAGAATATATATTTTAGGTTCCATAACCCAAGACACTCCTCATCAATTCTTCTCTTTGCAGGCTGAGGATTGGCCTCTCTGCTGGCAGGAGAGGGGCTGGGGAGGGCTCAGAGCTATTGCAGAGAGGGATGCAGCATTTCCTGACATTTCAGGGAAAGCTGAGCCCACAGGAACGTTGCCAGATCTTGCCCTGGTCTTACACCAGGCCAGCCTGTAATGAGCCCCACAAAGGTGTATCGAGTCCTGAGGGCTGGCCTGCAACTTCCCAGAAATGGATTAATAACATTTAAGCCTGACTCATTTGAGCCTGATCAGGTGTGCTTTGAAAAGCAAAAGGTTTTAATAAATGAGAAAATAGCAAACGATACAAAAACAAAACAAGCCAGGTGCAGGAAAGCTCCTCACACCTGGCCAAAACTCCCAAAAAAACTCTGAGGAGGGGCTTTGTTCTTAAGCACTTAATGTTTTAGGAGGGTTTTTTTTTGACTTGCTGCCCAGTAGAAACCAGCTGCACTTCTGAGGAGCAGCTACAGAGACCAACAGGTGCCCCTGTGCTGGCACTGGGGCAGCCACGACAAGAAGGGCATGGAAGATTTTAGTTTTCCTTCCTTGAAAGCCTTGAGGTGAAACTGAAACCCTTTTTCCTTATTTGGAAACGTCCACTTGGGTGTCAGGATGCACTGCAACATCACCCTACTTCATTGGGAGAGATACCTGAAACACTGATTTCCAAATTTTAAATGGAAGAAAAACGGCCTCTTTTATTTTAATAGGCAGCAAGCATAATGGATTATAAAATAATCCCTGACTTAATGCAAGACCTTTAAAAGGCAGAAAATTGGAATACAAGACATGTTTCAGACCTTTCCTAAAATTCTAACAATTTATTATTATTTTTTTTTTTAGTTTCAAATTCAGACCATTTCTTGTTTTAATTCTGCTAGAACACAGAGTTTTTTTCCCTTTCTTAACCACTTGATGACAAACTAGTCCTGCAGACCTCCCCAAAAGACATCAGTGGCTTTCTTGAGTAGGAGAGCTGAGGGAGGTGGTGAGGCAGAAACCAAGGGGTTTAGTACAAAAAATATTATGGAAACACAAAATGTTTGTTTAGAATGAAATGTTCCACACACACCAATCCCCCCAGAAATCTTTACAGATATGAATACAAACGCAGCCTTGCAGATAGATTTTGTACACATTTCTGCCAGTACTTACACAGGTTTGTATATATATATATTTATATATGTATCTATATATATATTTATATATAACTGGAGCTGTAGCTGCACAGGTTTATGTGGAAAGAAGAAAAGCAGATGCTGTTGCTTGTACTGCTAAGGGAGTGTATTTTAAATTAATTCTGCTCCAAGACACCTCTGTGAAGGAAAGGTGTAATACGAGGCAGACTCCTGAAGGATTGGTTGACGCTCTTGTTACCTGCCTAAGACAGGAAAAGTTTATTATTCATTTGGCTGCTGCTGGAAATTTGGGCTCTGTGTGTCACTGAGGGCTGAGCTGATGCAGCCAAGTGCCATTCCAGGGCACTGTTGCATAAACCAGATGTTGCATTCAGTCCTGGTTTGGCTGGTGGTAACGAGAAAAAAAAATCAATAGGAATTCCAAAATACGATTAAAGAATGTTTGTCCAGGAAAAATGCACTGCTGCACTCAAACCCATATAATTGTACAAACCCATATAATTGTACAACTCTCTGTGTTAGTGTGAGGCTCCATCTTTGGAATTGTTGGTGGTTTTTTGTTTTGTTTTGGGTTTTTTGTTTGTTTGTTTGTTTTGTTTTTTTGTTGGTTTGTTGGTTTGGCTTGGTTTGGTTTGTTTTTTTTTATTTTCTTTGTTTGTTTGTTTTTGTTTTTTGGGTTTTTTTGTTTGGTTGGTTTTGTTTTTTGGGGTTTTTTTGTTCGTTTGTTTTTTGTTTTGTTTTGGTTTTTTGTTTGTTTTTGGTTTTGTGGGGTTGTTGTTGTTTGGTTGGTTTTGTTTGTTTAATTGTTTTTGTTTTTTATTTTCTCTTTTCTTTTATTATTTTTTTCTTTTTTTTTTTTTTTGGTGGCGTTGCCAAAGCTGAAGAACTTCCAAGGAGACCCAAAGAGCTCTGAACGACACTAAGCCCTGAAATAATGCACTGATACCAAGAGCTGCTACACAATATCCCAAATTTCTCCATTCCAGCATCCCTCACGCCATGCTTAAGCTCATTTAATCCCTCCCAGCCCATTGTTTTGTTCATCAATGATGTGCAGAGCAGCAGAGCTGCAGAGTGGCATTAAAGAAGATGACTGCAACTGCTGTCACAGTGAAACACCAGACTCCAGTCAGTAAAAACATGGAGATGCACCATTTGCTCCTCTATTCCAAAGCACATTTATAAAACCCTACCCTGCACATTATTCAATTAGTCCAAAAATTAAATCTTCCTTCACCTATTCTATTTGCTGTTGGTGGGGTTTAATATTATGATGGTAACACAAGATGTAGAATAAAACACCTTTAAGCTTGCAAACACATTTTTGTAAGGCAAATTCTTTAATCTTTCCAAGGCTCCAGATGGCACCACCAATGTTATTTTTCTATTTTTTTAAAGACTGTAGGGAAGCTACTGTACAAGTCTGCTAGTTTTAACATCTTCTGTAGAGCTGTTGGAAGAGCAAAGGCTTTCCTGACAGGAGTAAAATACACATGAAGGAAGAGCAGAAATAAAGGGAGCAGATCAGGAAGTTCAGATTAATTTGCTGGTTGAGGCTCTTTGTACCAGAAACATTTATATGAATTGCATCCAGCCGTCATAAGCTTGTCACTGATTTCTCACCAATTTTTTTTTCTCTCATAAATTTTATTGCCTCATATTTTATTATTTATTGTGTAAAGAATATATCTACAAATGAGAGTTACTAACCTCCTATTAGAACCATTAAAGCTCAGAGACATCAAGAAATGCCTTTTATTTGTCAGAAAACGCTTAATGAAATCCCAAAACTGATGGGTGCAAGTGAAAAATCTCAAATTTAGAAATGTCACTTTTTTTTTTTTTTTCCTTTAAGAGGTAAATAAAGATTGATTTGTATTATTATCTTTTTTTTTTTTAATCTTTGCCTTTACCTGAAGTGACTCTGACTCTGCAGTGAGAAAGCAATTTAAAGAAAGGGAAGGGAAAAGGGGGGAGGAAAGGAAAGGAAAGGAAAGGAAAGGAAAGGAAAGGAAAGGAAAGGAAAGGAAAGGAAAGGAAAGGAAAGGAAAGGAAAGGAAAGGAAAGGAAAGGAAAGGAAAGGAAAGGAAAGGAAAGGAAAGGAAAGGAAAGGAAAGGAAAGGAAAGGAAAGGAAAGGAAAGGAAAGGAAAGGAAAGGAAAGGAAAGGAAAGGAAAGGAAAGGAAAGGAAAGGAAAGGAAAGGAAAGGAAAGGAAAGGAAAGGAAAGGAAAGGAAAGGAAAGATAATCTGAGTAAGATGTAAAGAAATTGAACACATTCATGAAATGCTTTTAAAATAAAAGTAATCCTTTCAAAGATTTCAAAGTCCACTGCTCAGAGGACAGGGGAGAGATGGATGGTGTGGGAAACCCTGCAGCAGCCCAAACCAGCAGGCAGCCAAGAGCCAAGGCACACTGAACAAGTTGTGAGAGACGAGTCCTCCCAGCTTTTGGCTGCCACCCTGTTCCAAGCCCTTCAGAGGAGTGCTGCTGGCACTGCTGCCTCTGCATCCAAGAGGAAATCTGTGGCTCCTTGGTTCTTGAGGAGGAAACTCAGCGGGAGCTGGGAGACGACGAGAACATAAAACCTTTAGTTTGGAAGTGAAAATCAGATTTAGCACTGAAATCAGGTTGCCAAAGCCTCGCCTGCAGGCCAAACTCCCCAACTGTTTTGATCAGTGTTTTGTGGGAAATGAACACATAGTCTGGGAGGGGGGAAATGAACTGGCAGCAGGGTGGTGCTGAACATTTTGGTGGGCTCAAGGCTATTAGATTTGATAAGAGACTGCAGTTATTTATTTGGAATAATAAATATTGTTATTTACGTGACTGGCACATACGTGTTTGCACACACACAAAGTACAAAGATAAAGTGACATTTAGAGAAGCTTCAGGAGTGTTGAATGATTCCTACTAATTTGGAGCTGGTCCACTGGGGCCTGGAAGCTCTGTCTATCAAATGGAGCTCTCTGCCTTTCAATGGATGAGGTTTTAGGACTGTGACTAGAGGACGAAACCATATATCAGAGTTTTGCACAAATAAGCTACAAAGAGATCAAGAAATGACCCAAAAAATAATCACCTGAGCTCTGCAGAGTTTTAGCATTACTTAATCCACCTGTAATCTTACTTCAGAGTCTCTCCTCCTAACCCCAGCTTAATCCTTGGTCCTAATCCTTGGCTATCCCCCTCTTAATACACAAATACTGAAACCTCACATGTATCACCAACGCTTCCCTCATTGAGAAGATCAGCAACAAGCTGTTCCTGCATTCCTCACACCTCCCCAAAGTCATCCCCCAGCAAAAAGCATTTAAGAAAAGGGAAAAGGAACCAGAGAAAAGGGAAAAAGCATCAGGATCACTAATGCCACCTATCATTCTTCAGTGAGCCAATCCCTCCTCTTAACAAGGAGGCATATCTAATTGAATTTTCCCCAGCTGGCTAGTTTGTTTTATGTCAAACCCAAAGTTAAACTGTTGTTTCTGTCTAGGTGTGTGAGTTTGGGATGCAGAGCTTATTGTTAACCAAAATGACATAATGTTCTGTGCCTGAGGAGCTATTTTGGGTATGTTCTGACGAGAAACACGGACATTATGTTAGAAAGATTTGGTGCATTACAGCAAATAAATAGCTGTCAAGTAAGCAGGTTTTATTCCAAGTTCATTTAATCTTTAAATAAAGCAAAGATGAATAAATATAGGCTTGCTTTTTTTTTTTCTTTCTTTCTACAAAGAAGAATCTCTTTATGAGGAAAATCCTGAATTGGCATTTTTGCTTCAGTTGGAACTTAGAGCAGGAGAGCAAATCTTTCGTGGCTTTAATCTGAAACATTAGGGCTTGAAGTCTGAACAACTGTTTACTATTCCCCTATCTGATAAAACTTCAGAACCCCAGGGAAACTAATTTAAAAGGAAGACCTGAGATCAAGATAAGCTTCGGCAAATCTGAAACCAGTCATCCAAAATGAAAGTGAGACTTTGAGTTTACTTGATAAATCTCTATCTGAGCAGCAGTGTTTTAATTAATGAACAATAAGGAAGGGAGGACTACGATAACCACTTCAAATCCCTCGACTCATAACTCACCAGAAATGAAGAAAAACTGCTTTCAGGGTCGTTTTGTGTTGTGTGCTACACTGGGAAGAAAAGAAAAGTGTGCACAAATAGTTAGTTAAAGGAAAATTAAAGGGGGGAAAAAAAGGCAGTGGAAGTTGCTAAATTGAGCTTTGATCTCTTTGACTAACTAACTAATTGTCAAGGTGTTTGGGGGTAAATTTTATTCCTCTTAGTCAATACATTATCACTTAGACTGTGGGAGAGCTGGAGTTATGAAGCCCCGATTCAGCAGAATATTTAAGTCTCTCTAATTAAATCTTTCCCTATTCAGCAAAGTGCCTGACATTATATAGACTATTGTAAAGAAAAAAAAAAAAATAATAAAAAAAAAAATGACCTTTTAGAGAAATCAAATTAAAAAGCAAAGGGGAAATAAGCATATTTTACTATACTCAAAGATGTTTCCATTTCCTTAAAGATCCTAAAAATGTTTTAGCCTTCCCTAAAGCTTGTTGGACGGGGCAAGGAACCCATTAAAAGTGAAGTGCTGATAAAGCTGTGGGAGTCTGAACACAGTAAGTCAACCAAAGGAGAATTTAAGGAACAGCAAGCACAAAGCAGAAAACCCTTTAAAAATCTATAATGTCAATACATATGCTCCAAGAGAAGCCAAATTCCTTATAAATGGTCTCTGTGTCAGAAAGAGAGGCCACTCTTACTCCAGAATCCTCAAAAAACAAAACAAAACAAAAACAAACAAACAAACAAAAAACCAAAACCCAAACCAAACCAACCAACCAACTAAACAAATTTAAAAAAAGACCCCAAATCTGTCTGAAGCTGAAAAAAAAAAACCAAAACAAAAAACTATAGAGGAGGTTCTGGGACATTTTTACATTATGAACAATATCAAATGACAAGAACTAAACCATACTCATTTATGACTGTTAATAAAAGTTAAATAGAAAAAAATCACTCACAGCAGTGAACAACCATTGACTTAAAACCACTGAGGACTGGGAAGGGACAAATATGGTACCAGATTTCAGGATACCAGGATAGATGTAGAGAAAGACCTTGTCTGAATTCAGGCTTCTATAGAAACTGTGAGGAAAAACAAATTAACAGACATCTTGACAAAAATGATGTGCTTTGAGAGAGTCTACCTGCCTTCTCTTACAGGAAACTGCACCTTACAAACACAAAAATTCTCCCCAGAGGTCAAGACTCTGCAGTTAAACTGATCCAGTCATTAAAAGTTTACATGCATTCCTAGAAGTCTTTCAACAGATTTCTCCATCGAGGCTTCTGCAAGGAGCTGAGGAGCTGTGGCAGGAGAGGGAAGGTCAGGGATAAATGAGGGCTTGGGCAACAAACTGTGGGAATGAGTGAAGAATGCCCTGCAGAAGGAGGGAGGTCACCCATGGCCTTCTGCAGGGAGGGGCTGTGGCTGCTGAACACTCACAGGTTTGATAAATAGGTGTGATTCCTGCTGTTAAAATTGAAACAGTAATCAATATTTTTAAATAAAATGGTAATTAAAAGTACAGTGCCAAAGAGAAGAGGGAGGAGGTCCCCCCCCTTCTCCTGTAGATGTTCATGAGAATAGAATACAGGAAGAAACTGAGATAAGACTAAAGCTAAATTTATCCATAAAACAGGGAAAGTTGGGGAAACTACAGGAAAATTGTTAATTATATGAGATTTATTGTCTTAATGTTCAAACTTATTATTTGCTTACATAATACAAGTTTAATATGCATGTGTAATAAGAGAGGTTATCCAGAGGACAAGGAGGAAGACTGTGAGCCTTCATCCCAAGGACCACCAAAAGAAGACAAAAGAGCCCCTGGCAACAAGTGAAGCATGCACCATAAAGTATGGTGATGTAGATTTTTAAAATTGGAAAATAGGAGGAAACTTAGGGGAAACATTGGTGAATATGCATTAGCAGATAATATATAAGTGATATTAATTATATATTATTATATGAGCAGATAGTATATAAGTGTAGATTGTTTTGTTTTGTTTTTGTTTTGTACCTGAGGTAGGGTGAGAAGCCCTCCCCATATCCCAGTCGGTTTTGTTTCTGCCTTATCAGAACCTTAACCAATTTTAAATAATCACTGCCAAATTTTTTGTAATTTTATATTATTTTTTTAAAAAAACTGCTAAATTTTAAATTTGTTGTTTATTTTATTCACATTTATGACACAGGGAAAGGGCTGAGCCCTCAGGCAGCTGGGTGGCAGCTCAACAAAAGAAAGTCACCTGGAGGAGTGAGGACAAAAGCAGCTGTGAGGAGCTGCAGAAGGAGTTTGAGTTAGAGCAGTTGCACTCAGAGACAAACCCACAACAGGTGTGTGTTGGTTAAGCACAGCGATCCTAATGTCATATACTGAAAAGTAAACCAAGCCAGGCCCTGATGTGGCTATTTTAATTCAGGGCCAAGGCATTGGGGTGAAAACAGCAGCTCAGTATCAGCCTGAAAGTCAAATCAGACGTGAATAATTTTGTAACAAGATAAAGCACCACAGGCAAACCATGATTCATGGACATCTTGTTACTGCACGCAGTTCAGATCCTTTCACCTCAAAGAATAGCCTGGGCCTGAAAAGGTTCCAAGGAGGGCCACAAGAATGATCAGAGCTGGGAAAAGGCTTCCTCTGAGAAATGATCAAGTGAGGGAAGGCTCCTGTGTGTCCTTTGGATACAGCAGAGATCTGTGAATGGCACAGAGGAGGTGGCTTTGGATCAGTTTGTGTCTTCTCCTCTTTGTCTACCAAGCATGTCACAAAATTCACTACCTTTCTTCAACAGAAGTCTCCATTGTGTTTCTTTTTTTTTTATAATGTAGAGAGATATTCTGGGTACTGGCAGAAAGTGGAGAGAGAATTTCTGTATATTGCAGGGCCTGATAGCAGACTGATGAAAAAGACACATTATGCAGCCACTTGTATTTTCCTTTAGTAAAACTCCCACTGAAGAAAACCTGGAAGAGAAAGGGATTAAATAAGTAAAAATGCCCTAACAGTTTTTAGAGACACCTACACAGTGAGTGGGTAGCTCCTTCTGTGAGACTACTATTTACCCTATTTCAGGCTCTTTCCTCAGACACATATTGTATTAAATTAATCTTAGGGAAAATACAACATCTCAGAAGACTCATACTGATCTAGGGCTCTTTTTTTGTCTTTCCAAAGCTTCTCCATCCTTTTTTTTTTTTTTGACAAAGATCTTTCTAAAGTGATTTTGAGATTTTATGTCAATGGAAGTGTTGAGGAAGCTTATAGCAGGAAATTTACAGTTTATGATAAATCTGCTCCTAGATTTCATGCTGTCTATTTACTGTGTCAGCTGCTGGTTCAGAAACAAAGCAGAATTGCAATGATACCACCCCAAGCTGATCTCTGTCTGCTTGCTTTCCCAGGACACAACCTAAACAACCCCTCTTCCTCATCCCTTGCATTCACAATGTGAATGTTTAACCCTGAACGCTGATCATAAAGCAAAACAAAACAACCAACCAAAAAAAACCAAAAAAAACCAAAACAAAACAAAAAACCCACAAAAAAAAAAACAAAAAAACAACCAACAAAACAAACCACAATCAAAAAAACCAAACCAGAAAACCAAAAAAACCTCACAACCAAAAAAAACCAAAACAACAAACAAAAAACCCCACCAAAACAAAATCACAACAACAACAACAACAACAACAAACCAACCCCCTCCCTAAAAAAACCAAAAAATTAGTAAATTGATAATTTCAAATTAAGATCAGTTTGGGGGTCTTGGTTGGGGATTTTTTTTTTTTTCTGCCAGGAGTATTGAGAGATTCTTACAAGAAAGTATTTCCTCTTCAGTAAGGGGAATCATGATCAGGCAAAACATGCAGAAAGAAACAGGGAAATGCTAAATAGGATATCCAAATTTCACACAGCCTGTTTCTGTTAATACTTTTACTCAAACCATTGCATGTGTAGTAATGAAGAGATGCATTACAGGCTTACCAATAGGATTCATAAAATCACAGAACAGTTCAGGCTGGAAGGGACCTCTGGAGCTCCTGTGCAGCAGAGCAGGGCCAAGCAGCCCAGGCTGCTCAGCTGAGTGCTCAGTCTGCCCCAGGACAGATTCCCCAGCCCCTCTGACACCTTGTGCCAGGGTCTGACCACTCACAAGGTAAAATGCTCTTGTATCCAACTGGAATATCCTTGGCTTCATTTTCTGTTGTGTCTCAGCTTTTTCCCTCTGCATTTCCTCAAAGTCTCTGTCCCTCTCTGCTCTGGATCCTCCCATCCAGCAGCTGCTGACAGCAATAAAATCACCAAAATCTGTTTTCTCTTCCAGATGCTGAACAAACTGATTTCTTTGACTCTCCCAAAGGCAGAATAAATGTTTGGTGGTGAGAGAACACCCAATAACCAGAATGAAGTGTCAGTCCTTTGGGTGATCCTCCTCTTAATGCAGACTTGGACCCCTAACACAGCTTTGTGATAGAGGCACAGTTCAGCCCAGCTTGTGAGAAGCAGAACAAAGTCAAAATCAGAGAAAGAACAACTCCCCAAAGTTTCATATCTGTTTGTTGCTACAAATAATCTTTGTGCCCGGGAGAAGCTAGGCTGAGGAGCTGAATTTGTTACACTGCACACACGTACAGTATTTTGGAGGTACAATTAAATTTCAGCTTTGCCTTGCTTATATTTAAGCTTCAGGAATTGTGTGATTATTCCCTTTTCAAGAAAACGTTTGCAATGTGTCTGGTTGTAGATAAAAAGCTTGACATTGTGTTTTGAGCATTTGGTTTAAAGGCTTGACATCTGGAGAAGTTAGAGACATTTCAAAATGGCTTTTCTTAATAAATCTGATGTCAGAAAACACAGAATTTCAGAGTGAGTGGCTGCAGTTATAGCTTTGTTTTTACATGTGGCAAGTATTTCGTAAGGAACAGGCAGCTGAGCTCTCCCACACCTACCTGGGCATCCCCATCACCTGCCAGGGCACAGCTCCCACAGCACCAGGAGTCACAGAATCACAGAATTTCCAGGTTGGAAGAGACCTTCAAGATCATCGAGTCCAACCCAGCCCTGACACCTCAACTAGACCATGGCACCCAGTGCCACATCCAGTCTCTTCTTAAACACATCCAGGGATGGTGACTCCACCACCTCCCCAGGCAGGCCATTCCAATACTTTACCACTCTTTCTGTGAAAAACTTGTTCCTGATATCCAACCTATACTTCCCTTGGTGCAGCTTGAGACTGTGTCCTCTTGTTCTCTGCGTTGTTGCCTGGAGAAAGAGACCAAACCCCACCTGCCCACAGCCACCCTTCATGGAGCTGTAGAGAGTGATAAGGTCACCTCTGAGTCTCCTTTTCTCCAGGCTGAACAACCCCAGCTCCCTCAGTTGTTCCTCACAGGGTTTGTGTTCCAAGCCCCTCACCAGCCTCGCTGCCTCCTCTGGACACGCTCAAGCATCTCAATGTCCATCCTGAACTGAGGGGCCAGAGCTGGACACTGCACTCAATGTCCATCCTGAACTGAGTGCCCAGAGCTGGACACAGAACTCAATGTCCATCCTGAGCTGAGGGGTCAGAGATGGACACAGCACTCAATGTCCATCCTGAACTGAGTGCCCAGAGCTGGACACAGAACTCAATGTCCATCCTGAACTGAGGGGTCAGAGATGGACACAGCACTCCAGGTGTGGCCTCACCAGTGCCGAGTCCAGGGGAAGAATGATCTCCCTGCTCCTACTGGCCACACCATTCCTGATCCAGGCCAGGAGCCATTGGCCTTCTTGGCCCCCTGGGCACACTGCTGGCTCATGTCCAGCCTGCTGTCCATCAGTGCCCCAGGTCCCTTTCTGCCTGGGCACTGTCCAGCCACACCGTCCCCAGCCTATAACGTTGCAGGGGGTTATTGTGGCCAAAGTGCAGGACTCGGCATTTGGATTTATTAAACTTCATCTTATTGGACTCTGCCCACCCATCCAACCGATCCAGGTCTCTCTGCAGGGCCCTCCTACCTTCCAACAGATTGACACATGCTCCCAGCTTGGTGTCATCTGCAAATTTACTGATGGAGGACTCAATACCCTCATCCATGTCATCAATAAAGATATTGAACAGAACTGGCCCCAGCACAGACCCCTGAGGGACACCACTGGTGACTGGCCGCAGCCCCTTCTGTTCAAGCCCCACTCAGGCTTAATCACAACCCACCCAGGGGCTCCAGAACCTTCTGGAAGCCCCCAGAAGCAGCTGCAAGCAACAGCCTCCTTCTCAGGGAAGCAAACACAGTGAAAAACACAGAGCCAGAAGCAAACAAGTGACTCAGTGAACCAGTTCTGATCATAAATAAAATATAATTCAGAGGGCGTGAGAGGCTGGAACAGGAGCTGAATGAGGCAAGCCCCAAGCAACCCAGTCAATCCTCAGCTCTGCCAAAGATGGTGGGATGGGCCAGATGGACTCCAGATGTTCCTTCCAGCCAGCTAAACAATCCTTCTCTGGTTTGTACCAGTGCAAACACACAGATTCAGCAGCACTGTGTTCGTTGGCATCCAGATCTTTGGTCCATAACCTGAGGGATGGGATGGCTGGGGACAAGGACCTTCAGGGAGGCTGTGGTGGCTACAAGCCACAAGTCTGGTTCGCCCAGGCCAGCCACAGCTGGATGAGGCACTCAGGAAATGCTCAGGTGGGCACAGCACTCTCTCAGGATCCAACCACTTGTAGCTTCAGCACTTGCTGAGCTGACATCCTTCCTATATTTAATAAAAACCGCAGAGGATTTCTCTGAGGATTTGCTGTGTGTCCCCTTGAACCCATTAAGCTGTAAGCTGTGACAGCAGCTGTAGGCAGGAATGCCAGACATGAACTGCAGCCTTCTGAAGAGCCACCTTTTTTTGCCACGCTCTGAACTCTTTGCTAGTTTTGTTCTAGTTCTTTGATGGGCAATTAATTCCTCTTCACCTGTCAGACACCCTCATCATTTTCTAATATACTTCTAATCACTCCACTTTTGAGTTTATTGCCACTTTGCCCATGCCATTACAGAGTGACAGGACCCAAAGAACCTGTGGCTGCAGGGTGGATGCAGGTCCTGAATTGATTTAAGCTTGGCTGGAGAAACCTGCAGCTTCTGCAGTTTAGTGCTGCAGCTAAGTCTGCTCCTGAGGAAAGATCCCAGGTTTTTTTTAGCTCTTCTGAAAGTCCCAAGACAGCTGTTCCTCCTCTGGTCACTTGGGGAGCTGGGTGATGCTGTTTGTTCCTGAAAAATGAGCTGCATTGTCAGGTGTCAGTGGCTGTTGAGTGTGGAACATCTCCTGCTGCTGCTGTGACAGATGTTGAGCAGGATTGAGGACAGCGTCCGTTCATGTGGGACCTGGCATATGAGAGCTCTCAGAATTAAAAATAGCTGCCCACCTCAGGCCTGGGAGATGCAGCAGGAAAGAAATGAGTGAGGACAAGATAATGTCACCCTAATGATTCGTGCCATGTTGTACAGCTGGGCCAATTAGATTTTATGACTGACTGATAAGACAGGAAAGTGTGATATCTTTTCCCCTAGCATTGTCAACGATTCTGTTCTCCATATCATACTTAAACCATTTTTTACAAATGATTTTTTTTTTTGTTAGGCTCTGAATCCCTCCCAAATTACACGATCAGGATAGACCAAACTCATCCCGAAGAGGGGTTCTCTGCCAGGCAGCTCTTCCTTCATCCAGCCAGAGCTCCTTCTGTGCAGCTGCCAAATTCAGCCTGTACCAGAGATTAGTTCAATGCCTGCCAGACACTGATCTCAAAATCAAAGCACACCAAGAGAGCAGAGCACTGTAAAAAAAAAAAATTGTAATTTATCCAGAGGCATTCTTGTATGAAAAATACACTACAAATAAAGAAATCTCTTGGTTGAATATTCACCCTGAATATTCTGACAGAAGGAAAGGTGGTTAATCTTCAAAGTAATCATTCTTTTTACTAACTAATTGTAAATACGATTTCTTTTTGATGGTAGTGAGAGATCTATTAAATAAAATATATAAAATAAATTAAGATATATTTTCATTGCTGGAAGAGAAACCTTATGCATTTAGTACATGATTCAAGGTCCACTGAAGGCTGATGAAAATCTTTGGGATTTTGGTTCCGATAGATCAGGTCCCGAAAATTCCAGCACCCAGCAAAACACATGAATAAGGATTCTAGATTTAAATGAGATAATCTATATTTCATTGCAGGTTGTACTCAGAAGATAATCTGGATTAAGAATGTTCCTAGCCTTTTATCTGCAGCATTCTGCCAAACCAATCATTCACCTCCCTGTCATGTTTGAAACAAGGAAATGTTTTGTCAGACAGCTCTCAAAACAGCAGCAGAGGCTTTGAAATGGAAAGTGATACTGCTGTTAAAACCTAGTCCTGCTAACATAAATCTCCTGACATTACTGAGGCTGCCCTTCCAGTGCATTCCAGCATGTTTCAGTAGATTTATGATGAGCACATGTAGATGGAAAAATAAATGAAATAAAATAGAAGGTGTGACAAGTACATTCCCCCTGCCTCTGCTTCCACCTGCTCACTCTGTATTGAAAAAGAACCTGTCTCTATGTATATAAATGTACAGATAGTGTATCACTTATTGTCTTGGGTTATGGAACCAAAAATGTGTATTCTATTTCATCTGCTGAAAGCAGCTGGGGAAATGTTTTTTCTTTATCTCTTGTAACTCTGGGGGGAGGGGGGCAGATGCCTTCTGATAATGGCCCAGCTGTTCAAACCAGGTGGGGCAGTGTTTGTTATCTCTGTCACCACCCATCCTCCCTCCAGGGGCATATTTTCTGCTAATGGGCCATTAAGACACCCCTAAAAGCACACATCCCCAAACTTACCCTCCCCAAAATAGAACATCCACGTTCCATCATCCCAGTGTGAGATGCTCCACCCAGTGGGGGGAGCCAACCATTCCTACCTGGATAAAAACTGAGACGTAGGAACACCAGGGATCTGGTTCCTCTGGATTGCCAGAGGAAGACTGGACCCTTCTGACCATCACTGGACCCTTCTCACCATCCCTGGACCCTTTTCTCTCAGGATCATCTCTGCTCCAACAGAACCACATCTGCCACTCCAGGAGGACTCACTGTGGGCTGCTCCCAACAGCCTGACCAACAGGGTGTCAGGTTGTAGCTCTGACTCTGTCAGGGTTTCCAGGATTGTTGTTTGTTTGTTTGCTTGTTTGGTTGGATGGTTTTGTTTTCTACTCCATTTGTATTGTTAATATTCCCAGTAAAAAACTGTTATTCCTATTCCCAAATCTTTGCCTGAAAGTCCTTAATTGCAAAATTATAATTTGGAGGAGGTGAGGGGTTTACATTCTCCATTCCAACGGAAACTTCAGCTTTCCCTGGCAGACACCTGTCTTCCCAAACCAAGACATTTATGTAGAACACAGCTAAAAGCAATTTATAAAGGCATCTGGGAAGGCACGTAAGCACGATCAAAGCTGAGTAGAAAAATGTAACAACACTTAAGTGACTCTCTTACATTTCAGTTAAATCTGATAGAGCTCAGTGTGCACTTAGTTTTCCTAGAGTGATGCTGAATTCTGAAGGAAATTGGCATATCCTCCAGGAAGAAGTTTTCTTCAAGGCTATTGAAGATTTTTGCAATATTTTTGAACCACAACCAGAAAAAAAAATCTTTATTCCAGAGGCATGGCGCATAAAGCCAATGGGAATATTGGTATTTTGGAGACATTTTGTGCTTTCAGGATGGAACAAAAGGGGTTTGTAGATCCCGTAGCTCCAGATTGTGGCTTTTCTCTTAGGAAAATACTATCTGAGATGAAAATATCCTCTTGCTTATTACTCTTTTTGTCACAAAATACAAAACACATTTGGTTTCAACAGATGGCCAGTGAATTCCGTGGAAAAAAAAAGAAACCCATTGATTTCAACAGGAGTTGGACCAGGTTTGAGGTCTCAAACTTGCTACTCGATTTGAGCATTAATTTGGTAATAGGATCAGGGGTCGAGGAATGCCTGCCAGCTCTCAAATTCCCAAATGGCATCTGCAGTTTCAAATCCTGTTCAGAAGTATAGTACTTCCAGGTTGTTGATGGTGCTTAAATTAAGCATAGCTGTGTGATTTATTGAGATCACACTGATGTTAGGATATAGAAAATACCAGCATTGGTTTCAGGCTCACTTAAAAGGCTGTTCCAAATTATTCCAGCAGCTCTCCAGCCCCAATGAATGAGGACAGGCACTCTGTGTCTGAAGGAACTTACTGTTATTTTTCAGATTTTGAGATATTATTTGTATGTCTTCTTGAAGAAATATTTCTCCCCTCCTACCTGTCTTCTCCCTGGTAACATTTTTTTTGTAGTGAAATACCAGGAAATCAGGAATTTACTAAATGGGCAAAATGAACTCAGAAGGGAAACCTGATTATCCCAAAGATTCAAGACTGGATCACTGAACCAGTGAGGAATAGAATCACAAACTCTAATCTTTGCTCTGCTTCCTTGTGAAGAATATCATTGCTTTTACCAATCTGTCATTCCTCATTGTTCCTGGGCAGGTCCATTTGAATCCAGGAGAATCTAGTCAATAAAAACTTCTAAAGGAAATGACAACATGAACGTGACCCAGAACTTGTGGGCCTTCTGTTAGTAAGGACAAGATTTTGCAGATGCATTGAGAAATGTGGCACAGCTACTTTGGGGTTATTTTTTTTCCCCCCAAAGAAAACTGCTTGGGAATGCAAATATCCATGAGGGATAAACACCACACTGTGGAAAACAGGGTGCTGCAGTGAAAAAATTCCTGAAGCAGTGCCAGAAACTTCATTGACATGAATGGATTGTAAAGGGGGAGGAAGCAAATTCTGGCTGCAGGAGCTGTTTTTAATTAATTGCCTGAGATCTCATTCCTGCCTTGCCCTTGATGCTGTCACTCACTGGTTGGAAATGCTGCCAGCTCAGCAGTGCTCCCTTTCTCCCAACAAGTGGTGGCATTTCCCCTGTTCCTTGCACAGCTGTTCAACGAGTGCCAACCTGCAGCTC
Source organism: Phylloscopus whistleri (assembly GCA_017589585.1). NCBI lineage: Eukaryota > Metazoa > Chordata > Aves > Passeriformes > Phylloscopidae > Phylloscopus > Phylloscopus whistleri. Next base: position 920,777 of record JADMLD010001156.1, on the reverse strand, counting down.
CCAGGCAGTGAGACATAATTCTGCTGCTCAGGAATGGAGCCCTACCTGCTTCCTTTGAAGCAGGCAACACCTGCCCCAACAACTGTTCTTCTCAACATAACCATTGCTTTAGGAGGCTTAAAGGTAACAAAGTGCCAAAGCCTACCCTGGACCTTCCTGCCTTTGCAAGGTGGGCAAAACATTTACACTGATTAAAAAGAGTAAAAATCCCATTTCCTGTTATGAAAATGGGGGAGCTGATATGACTGGGAGCTCCTTTTGTTATGTTGCGAATATTCTATTCACAACATTCAATTTGAGTACAAGTTGCACTATTTGAGGCTCTCTGAATAATTCACGTGCATTCATTTACTCTTGATTAGTGGATCCGCTCCTTCAGAAGGTAAGTATTTATTTTATTTTATGACATGTAGCATTAATAATGTATTGCCTTTCTCACAAGCTGCTTTTAAAAGAAAGCAATGAAAATTTGCAAGGAGACAAGAGTTCTCAATAGATGTAAAGAGCCATGGAGTCACTTAAGCTGTCACTCTGGAAATTGTTACTGCTGTTTCTCAGGGGGGGAAAAACGCAATCTGGATAATGCAGAAGAATGAATAACCTGGGCTGAGCAGATGATGCAATGACAGAGAATTACAGCACTGCTTTCTGGGCAATAAATGACAGTGAGGCACTCCTATCCTCTGCCTTCTCAGCGATGAGTATCTCTTTGGAGAAAACTTCCAGCTATTCCCATGCACTAGTGCAGGGATTATCAAATACTGCTGGGAAACTGCAGTGGGAAAAGGCCAAATAAAATTACTGGGACAAGTTGTTGTCTGGGCTTTTGCCATTCTCCTCTGTCCCCTTTAAGGAGTTTGTAAAAGTCTTATTTTTAGCCTTCTGTGTTTCTGGAGTCAGATACACTTTTGTATAAACAAGCCACTTGTTATTGTAAAATCCAGCAATGTTTACATTCTTTTCATAAAGAGGAGACTGTAGATGGACTGTTGCATGGTCCAGTGTGGTTGGAGAAGAAGATTTTCTTCCTCCAATCCATGATCACTGCTGGAGTTTGATAAATGCTGATTCTGTAAATAAACCTCTCTCTTTTCCGCCTGGAACATGGCAAGGTGTGGGTGTGAGTTCTTTATGTCGTCTGTGACACAGGTGGTAATGTTGGTTGTGGCAAATGAAAAGTAAATCATATCTGCAAAGTCTGAGGACTTGAAAGCTTGCACTCAAAGGAGAGGAGAACTCTGGTAGGGGCAGCTGGACAGTGGAACTTGACTATAAAAGTTATCATGCTGATATAAATTTTAATGCTGATTTCATTCCATTACAGAATTCAACTCCTAAGCCTTCATGGCAGCTTTAGAAACCAGGATGTCCTTTGTTGACAGTTTCCCTATTGACTGCATTTCCTTGAGCACTCAGCTTAACTGGCTTCTCTTAATTTCACTTGCTGACAATTATATTAAAATTAGAAAGGCTCAATTACTTTTGCTATCCTAATTTCTAGCATCAGGTTTAAATTACTCTAGAATGCAGGCTGCCTTAAATAGAAATTGAGAGGTACATCTGTTTCCATTTTTGCTAAAATCATTTTATTTGTTGCTGAAATTGTGGTATTTGCATGAAAAGGCCAGGGAGGAACAAAGTGCCACAGCAGTCAAACATATTACCAAGAATTTATGATATTCTCCATCTTTTTTTACCTCTGCTGCTTAAGGACAAAAGTGTGGGATGTTCCACTGGTTTGTACAAATCACCTTTGTCAGTGTTATTTCAATACATTTAACTTTCCATGGTAATAATACTGCTATAAATTAACACATTTCAGGAGTAAAATGCAATTTTTCTACACAATTTTCTGCAGTAAACACACAGTTTCCTTTTTTTTTTTTTTAATTAAAAAAAAAACAAACCAAGGTCACAATAACCTTGATTAATTCAGTTCTTTTACAAGAAATATAGTTAAAATCTACTTATGTAAAACTTCTTAGACTTATGCTGAACAGCCAAAGCCTCTCTAGAGGGTCAGCATTCAATTGATCACTTAATTTTAAGCCCTTTATGGTAACTGAAAGTTATGGAATCAATAGTCACAAATTCAGCCTGTTTAAATTAGTATTCACAGACTGAGCAAAAATGGGCACATTCCTGTGCAGGATAATCTGTGAGCTTTTAGTTATTACAGCTGCCACAGGCTCCACTTAAGAAAATGCCAAATCAAGTTATAAAATCTGCATGAAATACAAGATGAATATGTAACTTTATCAAGTACCTGCACTTCCAGGTACGAAGTGTAATGTAGCTGTATAAAAGAATAATTTTCCCACTCTGGGCATGAACTTTCTGCACTGAAATCACAGGAAGAAGTTCCTTGAATTTATATCTGTTCTTATGACATTTTCATGTCACACCTGGTCTGTGAAGGTAACTATGGCTGAGCAACTAAAGTTTTGGGGAAAATTCCTTCAGAGGTGAATAACTCGCAGTAAGAAAACTTTGAGGTAGTTAAAAAGGTTTATGATACAAAGAATAAAGTTGAGGGAAATGATTTAGAAATATAAAAAAAATTACAAAGTGCACATTTACTTTACTGTGCATATTTATGCCCAGCTGAGCTGAGAACCAGGTAAAGGCAACTCTGACTTTATTTCCTTCATACCAGCACCCACACTTTTACTGCCTGTGCATATTTCTCATCTTAAACTTATATCTCAGGTCATTTATCCTTGAGGAATTGGCTTGGAGAACACTACTAAAGGTGTTTTTCAGACTAAAATCCTCACTGCATCTGCCACAAACTCCCTACCCACTGGTATTACTACAGCTGGTGTTACTTTAATTAAGTTTTTGCCAAGTGCAGCCAAATATGACCTTATCTAAGAGGTGTTCCTGGCAATCTCATGAGTTGAGAGCCTTTCTGGGAAGCAGAAATTTGCCAAACCTGGCAGCAAGTCCTAATTTTATTGCCACGTGCTGCAGCATGTGAGACAGATACGTTGGATAAGGCAGCTGCTGTTGAGCTACAGGCTTTTGGCAGCTGATTCCTGGCCATGTGGAGAACATGCAGCCTTGACACAGTCCAGAAAATAATGAATTAATAATTAGTTAAAAAAAAACTGTTAAAACTTAATGGTGCAGACTTTGTCCAAGAAAACTTGGGAAACTCCAGTGAGAAGGAGTCTGAGATGTGCCCAGAAGGAGCAGCTAAATATCAAAATAATTTCATGGAAAACTAGACTGTAGTACTTCCCCTGTTAAAAATGGCACTGTCAGAGCTGTGCTGCTGTACACAATGTGGATGATGGTATTCCAAGAGATTCCCAAGCAAAGGAGACTTGGTGATACCACTTGGGTCAGTCCAAGATGAGTTCCTCACATGCTCTTCTCTGCATGTGGCCTCTGTCCAGGTGACAAATGATGCTGTGGGAAAGCAATTTCATTCAGATAACACTTTTCTTGCCTGCTTGCAGCCACAGGTTGTTTAAATGTAGTCAGCTAGCTAACAGGTAAACTCATAAAAATACATTTTCCCAATTTAGAAGAGCTTTCCTTTTTGTCACGAAGAGACAAGACCATTTAACAACTTCTCTGCATTATGGCAATACTTCTTGCAGACTTCTTTCTCCCTCTTGGCATTTGCCCTGCATGAAGAAAAAGATTATTTGATGTTTTTGTTTGGTTCCTCTCTGGCACAGGTGCACATGCCTAAGCACAGTTGGCTTTCCAGCAAACTTGCCACAGAACAGAGAGGGATGTGCCAGCACAGCATCGAGCAAGGGAAGGGGGAGAATAAAGGGAAGTGGCAACCGAGCAACTGCACTTGATGCCTTCAGTTTGAGCTTTCCTGTTTCAGGTTCTGTGCTGCCCAGGGGTGCAGCTCTGAGCTCACATTCAGGGTCACTCAGCTCTGCACAGAGCAGGGACACAAAACAAATCCTGTTCCTGCTGCACACCAAGGACAACTTTCAGCCCAAAAGCACAAACAAGGGTGGCTGGAGGGAGGAACAAGAAGGATGGGACCTCACAACCTGCAGCTGGAATTGCACAATTAAACCCCAATGTGCAAATGGACCAAAACTGATCAAAGTGTGAGACCTTGTGCCTGTTTGTCCATTTAGTGACCATTTAGTGTCCATTTTTTGTCCATTTTGTGACCATTCTTAGTCCACCTTGGGTGTAGCCCTGGTCAGGCCTTGTCCTGCCCAAGGTGTATCCTGGAGACCTTTCAATAAATATCTGCTTTATTCTCTGGCTCTGTCCAGTCTCTGTTCCAGCTCAGCCTTCCCAAGGCATCACACTCAGCTTCTTAAACCAATCCTGGTTCACACCATGGGAGCACACCTCTCTGCTCAGCTGCCTCTTGTGCTGGCTAAGCAGAACTTGTCACAGCAAACAACAAAATATTTGTTAATTTGGCTTTAGCACAAATTCGACTTTTTGTTCTTTGGCGCGCATCAAACGTCAGCCTCCTGCACCCCTGGCAGGAACCTGGTGTGAGCACAGAATCACAGAATCACAGAATTTCTAGGTTGGAAGAGACCTTCAAGATCATCGAGTCCAACCCAGCCCTGACACCTCAACTAGACCATGGCACCAGTGCCATATCCAGGCTTTTTTTAAACATACCCAGGCATGGCGACTCCACCACCTCCCCAGAAAGACCATTCCAATACTTTATCACTCTTTCTGTGAAAAACTTTTTCCTGATATCCCACCTGAACTTCCCTTGATGCAGCTTGAGACTGTGTCCTCTTGTTCTGTCAGTTACTGCCTGGAGAAAGAGACCAACCCCACCTGCCCACAGCCACCCTTCAGGGAGTTATAGAGAGTGATAAGGTCACCTCTGAGTCTCCTTTTCTCCAGGCACAGGTCTCAGGTCTCACAGAGCACATCCAGCTGCATCCTGGCAGGCAGAGCATCCTGAGAGGGTGGGTCCTGCCTGCTGGACAAGAGGGGTTGGGCTTCCCACGTTTGCTGTGAGCTCATCACACTCCTTCTCGTACTTAGAGCAGACACCTTCACACAAATGCTGGCTTTGGACTGGTTTGATTTCAGCCATCTAAAAGGCAGACATCTTAATTTCCAGCTTCTCTCCATCCTCAGGTGTCTTGGGTTATGGAAACCAAAATGTGTATTCTGTTTCATCTGTTGAAAGCAGTTGGGGATATTTTTTTTTCTTTATCTCTTATAACTCTGAGCGAAGGGGGGCAGATGCCTTCTGATAATGGGCCATTAACACATCCCCAAAGCAGTCAGCCCCAAACTATACCCTCCCATTGTGAGATGCTCCACCCAGTGGGGGGAGCCAACCATTCCTACCTGGATAAAACTGAGACTCAGGAACACCAGGCACCTACCTTCACCTGATTCCTGGAGGAGGACTGGACCCTTCTCACCACCCCTGGACCCTTTTCTCTCAGGACCATCTCTGCTCCAACAGAACCACATCTGCCCCTCCAGGAGGACTCACTGTGGGCTGCTTCCAACACTCTGACCAACAGGGTGTCAGGCTGTAGCTCTGACTCTGTCAGGGTTTTCCAGGATTGTTGTTTGGTTGGTTGGTTGGGTGGTTTTGTTTTCTACTACATTTGTATTGTAAATATTCCTAGTAAAGAACTGTTATTCCTATTCCCAAATCTTTGCCTGAAAGCCCTTATTTGCAAAATTGTAATTTGGAGGGGGTGAGGGGTTTACATTCTCCATTCCAAGGGAAACTCCAGCTTTCCCTAACAGATACCTGTCTTTCCAAACCAAGACATCAGGTGAACGTGTGGAGGTTCTGGAATTTTCCAAGTGAAGGAACTACCCCTGCAGGTTACTTTTCCCCTATGCCCAGCTTTGAGATTCTTTAGACAATGAACTTTGACAAAAAAAAGCTCCCTAAAATCATGGGTGATGTAGCTATCCTTGGCTATTGTGTCTAATTAGAAGTACACAGATTTTTTTTTTCCCCCAATGTGTAATAGGCATATGTGTATTTATTTATTTTTGTTTGTTTGTTTGTATTCAGCCTGCTGAGTAGATTTCCTTTCATTGTAATTAGATTCAGGTACAGGCATCAGATGTTCTACATAGAGTAAACATTAAGATTCCTGAATTTTCATTACATCTCTTATATTCAATGAATCATTTATATGCAAATTTACTCAAATTTTACAGCATAAATCTTCAATATTAGTGTTTTTGTAGTCCTTTCTTTGAATTTTAGTGGCATATTTTGAGGGAATTTCAGACAAGCACTGCCAAAACAGTAATAGGCTTCAATAACTGCCTTTTGTAGACTGAAGTGACAGCTTTGAGGTTGGAAAATTTTATCTTTTCTTTAATATTCAGTAGTTTTACACTGACAAGAAACACATTTTTGAGTCAATAGGCTGAAATCTGATAAAAAGCATTTAAAAACCCAAGTAGATTGATTGTGTGCAATCATTGCAGGAGAGTGACTCCAGCTAACAAAAAGGCTCAATCTTCCCCTGCCTCACGGTGACAATTTTGCTTTATAGGGAAGGAGCTCTGCAGCACATTATCTGCAGCACATAAGCTGCAAATGTGACCCTTTAGATTCTTTTTCTTTCTGCCTTTAAAACGCTTGTTTAGAATTTCAGAGGCTTGTTTTCTTTGCCAATTTCCCCAGCATCATTTTTATGAGTCAGCTCAAGACAGTCTTTACTTTTCAGATGTCAAGGCCTTGCATTACATTTCCTACATTACCAGGGAGGCACGGTGCTAAAATGTCTCTGCTGCAATTAAAACAAACAAACATCAGCTTGGGTCTGCCAAGACAGGAAGCTCTGACTTTGTGCACGCCTCCATAAGATGATGAATATTTTTAGATTATGTATAGTAACTAGCATGATGCCCGATGCTGACATTTGTCTCACACACAGAGATGAACTTTGAAAACAATGATAATTGCATTTGGAGAGTCTGTACTTTTATGTAGATTGGTTATGTATCTTTCTTTTTTCATCAAATTTCAGTTTTTAAACCATTCTGCTCCATCGTGGTCTCTCCAGTTCAAATCATTTCAAAGCATTTGCTTTTGCACAGCAACAGCAAGAGCCCCTTTATACTTCCTAGAAATGAGCCTGTAAGATTTCCTGGGGAAAGAGCCTTTTTTAATAGGCCTCAAAGTATTCCAAGTAGGTCTCCTTTGTCATTACAGATCTTGATTATATTGATTTTTAAATTTTTACATATCTATAAAATGCTAATGAATAAAATTAACATTGCACTGCAGACAGCCCTCAGCGTACCTGCTAGCTGGAAAAGTTGCTCATTTTTCCTGTTTGCTTGTCTTTTTTTTTTTTTTTCCCAAAAGTATTCAAAGTATTCACCTTTCCCCCCCACCTACTCACCCCTCTTATAATCACTTCCTTTTTCAGGCTGATTTTAACTTCCCTCTCTACACAGAAGTTTGATTTGCTCAGCAGAGAAAAAAACCCTACATCCTTTATAGAACAGCTGAAAGTTTAGACAAGCTTTTGGGAACAGCCTTTTATCATCTCTGGTAACTAAACAACAACTCAAGCTAAGCACAGGTTAAAAGCAATTTCTCTTAGTTTAATCTCATTATGTTAATCAACTCTTTTACTACATGCATAACAGCTGCAGTGGCAATGAATAACTTCATTAAAGTGCCTTATAAAATGTCCTTTTTTTCTTTGCACATCCTACTCCTCTGCTCTAGAACACATCACAGCTGGTAGCTTTCAGCTAGGGGCTAAAATCTAGTACAGAGCTCCCAGGCACCTCACTCATCTGTCTCTTGGGTGGGTGTACACAGTCACTTTCCTTTTTATAAATACAGACTTAATCCTGGTGGAGAAAAAGAGTGATAAGAGGCAGCACCAATTCCATAGTGAAAAGCAGAATGCATGGACTTACAGATTTTAGTTTCTGCTTTGAGTTAAATATGAAGGCCTAGTTGTCACATCCTAAACACATCTACTGTCAGAGCTTCAGCTTTAAGCATTAAATTAGCACCAACAAAAGGCATCTAAATCATGAAAATAATAAAAGTGGAAAAGCAGTATTAGTCTCACTGTAGCTATCAGGCATGCCATGTTCTCATACTGGAATAGGAATGCAAGGACCAGGACACAAAGGATACATCTTGGAGAAATGCTTATGTGCAAGTAGAGTGCACAAATATCTTCCTAAAATGTGATTTGCTTGACCATTCAAGGGAGGAGAGCTGTCTTCTGGTTGCTGCAGGAAGAACCTTCTTGCTCTTTCCCTCTTCTGCTTGAGATGTGGCACTTCCAAGGAGGAGCAGACTCATGGCTACTCCAACTACAGCTCAGCCCTAAAGCCACACCTGGAAAAAACCTCAGGAAAAGGCAGAAATGCTAAAATATCATGTGGGCAGCACATCTCCAAACCTGTCTGCTGCTGGGACACAAATATTCTTCTTTAAACAAACTCATGTGTGTGTACCTGGCAGGAGTTGGAGCCCACCCTACAGCCAAGAGATGTTTTTTGAACACTGCACAAGGGCTGCAGTGCTTTAGTGAAAATATTGCACTTTGTAGGTCTGGGCAGCCAGCCCCTGGGATTCCACCAAGGAATTTCCACCTTGCCAGTGCAGGGCTCCAGGTGCTCCCTGTGCCTGCAGGGAGGAAAGCAGAAAGATGGGAGCACAATTCTGCATTTCCCCTGCAGGTCTGCAGTGACACCAGTGACAAAACTCTGCACTTCTCCAGGTACTACACCTTTCTGCCTTGGTCTGTTCTTGTTTTGCCAGATCTTGGTGAAATTCCACACTTTCCTTGCCTCCTGAGGTGGCCCTGCAAAATATTATCAGCTCCACCCAAACCAGGGAAACCCTTCAGCTCCATAACTTTTCATCTATTTTCTTAATTTGGAGGTTGAATATATTATCTAGCCTAGCAACTGATGTGTCAGCAGTTGTGGCTGTAGGGGGATATACTCGTGCACAGTTCTGATGCCAAAATAAATAATATTTTCCTGCTTGAAAAGGGTCCTGCAGACGTAAAAGCCATCAAAGAATAAGATATTATTGTCTTCGTGTCAGCCCAACAAGAGCTGCTCTTTAAATATGGACTAAAATAAGATAGAGGAATGCGTAAAATGTTGCTTCATTAGCTCCTCGTTTGATGGTTATTTCTTTATATCACATTCATGGTGAGAGGATAATCCCTTTAGCTCAACAACAACCCATTAACCATGTTCTCTCAATTAGAAATAGTTTCTTTTCTAACAAAGCAAACACCATAAACACTCCTGCCTCCAGCTCATAATGATTTTCTATAAGTAAATGTATCAGAGGCATAGAACAAGGAGGGAGCTTGGTACAAAGAGAAATGACACAGAAATGGAAAAATATTTCTGATCATATATAGCTCAGTTGCTGTACACATTGTGTGTGAATATTTTTACTGCTTATCAGAAGCCTGCTGCTCAGGTGCATGAAGCAACTGAAAATGAAGTTAAATTTCCTTGACTTTCTGACAGTTTGGGGCTTCCCAGTAAAAGGAAACTTGGAAAACTGAAAATGGGAGAAAAGCATAGCTGGGGGAATACTTTTAAACAAGTTATGTTTCAGAAACCCAAAGAAAACACTGCAAAGGAGAAAACTGCTTTCGTGGATCTAGTTTATTAATAAGCATTGTAATTAACAAGACAACATGCTGTACAGAAACCTGAAATAGAACTACTGCAAATTTACTGGACTTCAAATGCTGCTGGACTGTATTACATGGTGTCCAGCTGCATTGTTTGTAGAGTGTGGTTAGGGCTGTTTCAATACACAGACATACACTGCTCACTCCCAGATCCTGTAGTATGCCATAGAGCAGGGAGATTTCCCAGAAACACAAACTCAAATATTTACAAGAAATCGTCAATCTCTTTCTTCACTAGGGATAACATAAGTTATACACAATTTTCCTATGTATACCAAATAAAATCTTTGCCTTCAACTTTACTTTGTGTCTGCACAAACCAATTCCTTCCCGTTTATTTACCCGGCTAAATCAGGGTGGCAAGCTGCAGCGTGATCACTTAATTGCTTATCATTGATTAAGGGTGGGCATTCGACCTGCAAAAGGAAAACCTGAGAAATCAAATAAAGCCAAGCGTAAATTTGCCAACTTTAAAGCCTCAGCTTGACTCCAACAACCTTGAGCTGATCAGCCATCAGCAGTGGAAACACTTTGAGGCTCTGCCTTTGGCTGGCCCAGGCTGGAGGCAGGGGAGGAGCGGTGGGTTTGGGGTGATGGGATCATGGGTTTGGAGTTCCCCATGGGCTACAGCTTGCTCAGGGTAGGACAGAGCTGAGATTTCCCTTCTCTGAGGAAAATCCCAAACAGAGCCAAGCACAGTGGGCTCAGGGATCTGAGCTCTGCTCCAGCCAAGGCCCCGGCTGGATTCGGCACCACAGAACCGATGCTGTGTGGAGCTGCCTGGTGCTGGCCTTCCTAAACCCTCAGGTCCTATTAGCACGGGCTCATTGCCATGCTAATTAGCTAAATGACCTGCATCCGGCCAGCTCCCACCCGGGAGAGCAGGTGCTCTGCAGTCTCTGTCTGGCCAGGCAGACGTGCTTAATTATTCTTTGGAATTAAGTTACACTTCAGAATAGAGCACAGCTCAGGAAAACAAAGGAACAGCATCTTTTACTTCAAACAGTTTGACTCGGTTCTTGCTTTCTAAGGAGTTGTTTGTTTGTTTTTTATTTTAGCATTGACTGCTTTATGATACAGAAATAATCCTTTTTGCAATGCTCAGGAGTGCAACAAGCATGAGTTTGGAGGGGGAAATAACCTAGACTCGACTGTGTGACACATCACTTTGAAGGCAAAGGTTTTCCTTTATTGTTACACAGTATGGAACAAATCTAATCATGTAACTAGCATTTTACTGTATATTGTATATAGAGTCATTTTCTCCACAAATTCACACAAGTAAGATAAAATAAGTTAAATGACTAAAAAGGAAAAAAAAATACACAAAAATATACAGTCTATGTACTAGATAAATTACTTATACATATGGCAAGATGTGTAACAAGTCTCTAGCAACATTATTCCTCTGGATACTGACATGCTACTCAGAAAAAATGTTGCCTCAAATGTGTATTTTTATATATTAGAGGTATAATATGTAAAAATGAGGGAACAGTTTATCTCCTGATGCAATGTGTATTTACAATTAATTGTTCTGTATCTCGTTGACTGAATTTTGAAATATCAAACACATTTTCATGGATATAATGTTTAATGCTTCTTATAATCAGACTCATCTTTATCATGCTTTTTGTTTAAGTAATTTTTTATTGTTGTTTGTTTTGGGTGTTTTGTTGGGTTTTTGTGTGTTTGTTTTCAAGGGAAGGGAGATGGTTAAGTTGTTCTCTACCTTAGGGAAAAGAACTAAACTAACCCCTAAATATTTTAATTAAGTGAAATTTGTTGGGTTATTTTTTCCCCTGCCAATCAAAAAAAAAAAAAAAACAACATTAATTCTGGGTCTTCCACCTTTTCCTGTAAAAACCCTAAAATTGTAGAAATTAATTCTTTGCCAGGAAATTTGAGTTACAATTTTCATCCCCAAAAGAACTGTTGCAGGCATTAAAAAAAAAAAAAAAAGAGTTTTCCAATGGAGCTGCCAATTCCATAAACATTTGGTATAGCAGCATCTGTAATAAAAACTAAAGGCTGCTTACAATAGGAGGAATTACTGTCAGCATTATTCTAAATTTGCACAATTAGTATGTTTGGTAAATCTGTGTAAACTACAGATAAGCTCATTTTTTGCATATCCCTGAAAAGAACTGCCAAATTCTCTCCTCCTGATCTCTCCAAAGCAAACAACAAAGGGTTTTGTATACATTAGGTATGAATTAATTTGTCAATTTTTCAATTGTCCTGGAACTGGAAATGAGATGTGTCAGTACCCAAAGGATTATGATTTTTTTTTCCAGGATTTACATGCAACTGGAAGCCAGTGTATCACATCTTTTCTAAACGTTATTGAAAACTACTTAAAAAAAAAAGAGAGAGAAAGCAAAAGAAGTACATCATTAGATAATCTGATGCCCATTAATTAAAACCCTTTCAGTAGGTTAAAAGTGAAGCTTTTTTTTTCTTTTTTTCTTTTTTTTTTTTTATTCCTCACATAAAATCTAAATGTGGTTTGAATAGGTTTACAGTGGGGACAGCGATATATAAAGCTACTTATACCTGCTGGGCACATAAGAGAAGCTCTTTTAGCATTCATTGGAAACCCTCAACAACTTGAACTTCTGTAAATTTTACAAGCAGCTAATATTACAGCATTTTTGCACACAGTTTTGTTTATAAATTACAGATTTAAGTTACATTATGAAGCCTACATAGAGTTCTACCCATAGGAAATATTCACACTGTTTTTCCCCTCCATACAGCTTCGATTGTCTCACTTAATGTAGCAATAAAGCAAAAAAAGTTATGCATTTTCTTAAAGGAAAAATATCTTGGTATGTACATACTGCAAATGATGAAATAGCTAAAGACCAACAAAGTACTAGAAGGAAATACTAGAAGGAAAATACGCTTTTTTTCATCTAAGAAAGGAATCTCCTTTCCATCCACTGTGGAATTTACCAAGAGAATATATTCTCCAGTACACAGAACACTGAAAAAAAAATCCTTCCTCTTCGAAAAGAATCACCTTGAGACTTTTTCAAATAATATGAATAGGGTTTGTTTATATTTATCCAACTTCCATTACCTAGATCCTTCTTTCTTTGCTGAGCACTATCAGTCATTCTCTAACAACTAATCCACAATGACAAGTACTTCTTAGCCTAACAGGTTTGTGATGAAGTAACTAATATTATAGTTAAACTTTTACTGGATACTTACAACAGGTGAATATAGCTGTAAAAAAAGCCGTACACATCACTATTAAATATTCTTTAAAACACTGGTAGCTTGCAGCCACGACATCACATCAGCCAAAAAAACTACCCCACTTCCTACTGTTTTCAGCAGTGCCCATGTAATTTTCAACTAACAGGAACAGTAGCCAAAGCAAGCTCTGCAAGATGAAAAAGAATATAAAGAAAAAAAAAAAAAAGAGAGAAATAGACTTATGGCTTGAAAATCATATTAAGTATAATATTGTTCCTTGAATTATTGTAGAAAGGAAAATCTTGGAAACTGAAAAAATAAAGTTGTTTGTCATTTGTTTCCATTTCTGATCTTGGATATCCTCTCATTGTCACATTGATTATTTCACGCAGAAAAATCTAGTCAAGAGCTTTCCTATTTCATCTATTGCATTCTTTCAGAGAATAAATACCTGTACATTGAGCCAATAAAAATTAAAATAAAATTCAGTTGTCACATACATTCTCCTTAATTATATAAAAGATAAATTTTGATGGGAAGATACACCATCCTTCTGAAGAATTAGATTTTAGGATCTTATTAATTCTATTATGTCAAGTAATCAAACAAGAAATTGCTCACTTGATCTCTAATGCTAAGCAAATGGAAGATGAAATCTATGAATATGCTATAAATTACAGCAACACAGAAAAATTTCAGTAAGCTATTTTTAGATAGCAATATCCCCTAAATTGTACTAAGAAATTGCCTTCAAATGGAAGAAGGACTGCTGGCAGATTTGCAGTTTTGCACTGCGTGGTGCATGTAAAAAAAACGAACAGGATTTTGTTTTTATTCTGATTGGTTTTGGTTTGTGGGTTGTCTTCCCCATTTTCTGGATTGTACCTAGAAGAACTACGGCCGAGGCCTTTCAACCAGGTCCTAAGGATTTAGGTTTTCTGTTTCAGATTCAGCATTCTATATACACAAATATTCACGGGCCTAGCGGCTTCGTTACACTCCCGAGGAGGAGGAGCGCCGCTAGGCCGTGATTATCCCCAGTAACACTTAAAGCCTGAAATACGGGACTTGTCAGATATGCATTTACAGCTGGTGCTCGTGTATAAACGTGGCGCTGCCCCCGGCCCCGGGCGCCTGGTGGGAGGCGGCGAAGTTTGCCAGGGGGATGACCTTGACGGGATCCTCGCTGGCGCAATGTCTCTCGCAGGTGTTGTAGAACTGGGGCCTGGGCCCTCCCTGGCCTTTGTCACTGTCATCCTTTGGCAGGGGCCTCCCGAGGGTGTGGCGGCCCTCGGGCCGGGCCCCTCGGCCCCAGCTCTGCTGGAAGCCGAAGGACGGCAGGGAGGCGTTGGGCTGCGGGAACTGCGTCAGCGCCGGCGGCATCCAGCAGTTGTCAGAGTGGCCGAGGATCAGGCACTCCTGGGTGCAGTTCTCGGAGGCTTCGGCCAGAGCTTTCTGCAGGTTCACTTCGATAGCTGGGAGGGAATGGAAAAAACACAGGACAGCGTCAGGGCTGCGAGGACGGACGCATGGAGGGAATCAAGGTCAACAAAGCAACCCCCGTCCTACAATGATGGCCACAGTCTGGGATGAAAAGGCCTACCAGGGGTGGAGCTCCAGTGAATGTTGAGGCCCACAGTGTTGTCACAGCTCACACCATCATTAAATATTTATAATAAGCCCCTATACGCTCCAGAATCATACAACTGCTCAGGTTGGAAAACACCTCTAAGCTCAGTGAGTTAAACCATTAACCCAGCACCACCCCGGTCACCACTAAAAAACCCCGAGTGCCACATCCACGCCTTTCAAACACTCCTACGTGTCGTTATGTTTTCCTAAAGTTTTGCTAAAGCCTTCTGATGTTTTACTTTTTGTGGTGGAGCACTTTTGTCACGCACTTTTCATGTAAATAATGATTGTTTTGCATTCCTTTCTGGAGGAGGAGAGAACTGATGGACTGTTGGGTTGACCAGTGTGGTTGGAGAGGACAATTTTCTTCCTCCAGTCCATGGTCACTGTTAGAATTCTATAAATGTTGAGGTCTGTAAATAAACTGCCCTTTTTTGCCTTGGACATCTCAGTGTGTGAGTTCATTCGTGTGGAATTGTGACACCTGGGGATGGTGAATCCACCACCTCCCTGAGCAGCCTCTTCCAATGTTTGATGACCCCTTCAGTAAAGAAATTTTTTCCTAATGTCCAATCTAAACCTCCTCTGGCACAACTTGACCATGTCCTCTGGACTGGTCACTTCCCTAAAATAATATTTTCACCTCTTGCAAGTGTCATTTCTATAATAAAGCTAAAAACTTTATAATAATTTAATGCTATCACTCTACCTATTTGCATAGAACTACTTCAAAAAAAAAAAAAAGAAAAAGAAATTTGGTTTCTTTAATATTCTCTTAAACCTGGATTTTTTATTGTTTTCCTTTGCTTAAGGCAAAAACCCTTAAATTGGGCACTAGCCAAAGATGGTCCATTGGCCTCAAAGATGCACTTAAGAGCTGTAAGAATGAAAGAGCATAACAGCTATTTTAAAGAGAATTGATCTCCATGCATTCAATACTGGACACCTTCAAAAATCAAAAAGAGTACTAGCAAGAGAAGATGTAACCTCTGTAGTTTGCTAGTAATCAAACCAGATTTCTTCAGTAGATGTGAGATTTGTGCCCTTGAAAAAGGATTATAGAAATTTTAATTTGTTCAAAGGCAAAGTAAACTACTAAATCTGAAAGGTGTTCATTTGTAATACATAAATATTCTTGATCTGTTTCATTTAAATTGTGGCTTTACCATGGCAGGTAAATTAAAAATTAATGGAATTAAATTCCTACAAATGATTCCTCAAAATAGTTTTAATATTGCAAGTGTTAATTTTATATTCTCTTCCTGTGTACATGGTTAAATACATCAAAAGTGCAGAAGAATATCTGATTGGATATTTCCTTGTGTTTTCTTCATAAAACATCCCAAGGAAAGATACATATTTTTAATATCTGTCTTAATGAAAATAGCATTTAAAATTGGATTCTGGCTCATAAGCTCTGGAGAAGGAATGTCACTAAAATTACTTATAGCAATGAGAGTGCTGAGTAGGAGCCTCCCACCCTCTGAGCTTTATGTTTAAACAGATGCTGCATTTCTGTTTTAACAAATATTTTGCATACTGAAACCTGTGTAAAGCTGCAGAGCACAAACAGTTATTTCCATGCTACGTCTCAATACAAAGGAATTAAGTCTTTCCTTCAGGCATTGAAATATATAGTGTTGCTGTCCAAAACAGTAATTTTTTTTTTTTTTTTTAATCTACCATGTTTAAGAAGACAGCTGGTTGTATCATGAATG
The DNA here is from genome assembly GCA_017589585.1 of Phylloscopus whistleri. NCBI lineage: Eukaryota > Metazoa > Chordata > Aves > Passeriformes > Phylloscopidae > Phylloscopus > Phylloscopus whistleri. Next base: position 904,579 of record JADMLD010001156.1, on the reverse strand, counting down.
CTCTATTCTTGATTGTTTCTCCTTCAGGATGCTGTATGTGTCAGTTAGAGGAGTGATTGTTTATAAATGTTATTTCGGTGCATTACTGGCATTTCAACATGTCCTCAGTCATTTTGCCTGAGCATTTTTCAGTTTAATCCTGACAAAGCTTTGGCACCTTGCTGTTGAAATACTAATCCAGTTTTGATGGGCAGTAGGAGACATAAATATGGAAATAATTCAGTGGAGGCAATAGTCACTGCAAAAAAAAAGAAAAGTTTCTAGTGGTAGATTAGTCTAATCTTTCTGTGTCCTACTATCTGCTATTAGAGACATAACTTTATATACAAGTCTTTTAAGCTCTTTAATTATCCAGGTTTGCTCCTATTCTGATGAAGGCAATTCACTGAAATCAGGTACAACCTTGACAGAGTGTGGATTAGCCCCATTTTGTAGAGAAACTGATCTTTTTTGCATTAATTAAAAAACTGAAAAAACTCAAAATGCTATTAATTCAGTTAAAATGTGAAAACACACAATTATTTATTTGGAAATAATACTTATTTGTTTTGAGCTCCTCACAGCAAGTGGCTACAACACTTCTACTGTACCATTTCTCTCAAACTACAGTAAGAGTACACAAAGCTAAAACAGCAAAAGGAAGCATTTGAAAAAAAAAAAAATTAACACTGGCCAAGGCAAATGTGGAAGAAAAAAGGTAACGTATAAAATTCAAAGATCAAGACTGTAATTTTGTGCCAAGTGCTGCCAGACTACCTGGAGACTTGGAACATGTTATCATGTAAAGAATAAGAGTATTGTTAAAATTGCAGTCTTGTTTATTCCATTAATAAAGAGATATTTTAATCTGAGTTTTAGTTTTATTCAAAACAAAACAAAACCCCCCCAAAAAACCCAAAACAAAACAAAACCAAACCAAAACCAAAACAAAAACAGAAACAAACAAACAAACAAACAAAAAAAAAAACAACCCCAAGAATGAAAACCCTAGAGGCTTAAAACTATCCTGGACACAATCCTAAAATATGAATACAAATTATTTTGGTGTTAAGTTGGTTTGTTGTTGGTTTGTTTGTTGTTTTTTTTTCTTTTTTCTTTTTTTAATACAAAAGTCTGCCAATGCAGAATTGTTTAGAAGAAACATCTTTTGTAGAAGTCATAATCTTGTTTTCAATCTTGTTTCAATATTGTTATCAGAGTACGCTTTTCATCAGGGCTTATGGTTAATACCATGTAGAATATACAGTTTTCCTTAACTTTGAAAAAACACTTTTCAATGTCAAATAAACAAACAACTTTCCCCACCCACAAAGTGATGACTCTTGGAAAAATAACTCAAACTACAAAAAAAAAACTGTAAGAAAATTTCTGCATGTATATTCACAGAGCATTATCTTTTATTTGCCAGGCCATGAAATAGATCTTTTTTTTGTCAAACTCCTTCTCTATTTTCCTGACATATCATCCCAGCCACAGCTGTGGGAGATGAGAAGTTCAGTGTTCAAGTGGCCGTTTATCAGAGGCTCTGCAATTGACCATGGCACCTTCTGGCTGCTGCTCTTTAAGCTCCCTTCTGTTTTGTTTCTTTGCAAGTCATTCTAAATGTGGGTGACAATCAAATTTTCTAAGCCTTTCTCTCTCACTCCCAACTACTAGTGCAGGTGATTATTCTGCATAGTCTGATAAGTAATCAGGGGAAGGAAACACCTCTGACACCTGCCTCTACCCATCAAGGAGGAGAAGGTTCTGGCTCTTTCTGAATATTTTCAGAAGAAATGATGGTTCTTGCAAGTGAAATTCAGTGTCTGGTACCATCTTCTCACATAAGACATGACAGGTTTATAAATGGAAATAGGAGTTTGCATATTCCCCACATATTATGAATAAAGAGTACATTCCATTGAACATGTAGCAGTCTAATTTCTTACTTCAGTCAGTTATAAACCCTCAGTTTTGGATATTATTTTCCATACTACATGGAGACTCTTCAAACATGATGCACAAATAATACAAAAGAGAATTTTAAATTCATATAATAGATCACACTCATGCAAGTGTGAGTTTACCACTTTGATTTGAACTCCAGGTTGTTTTAGGAATGAATTTCTTTTCTTTTTAAGAACTAAGAACATTTTTAAAGAAAGTGTCTGTCAGATCTTAAGAAATGTTTAGATCAGAACTGTCAAGTGTAACTAAAAGCACAACAGTTAAAAGACTTTCTTCATTGTTCCACAGTCTCATCATTTATAGGTCAAAACAGTTTTCAAGTAAGAATATTTACCTTCACTCCAGAAAATGTGAAATTCCAACCTTGCCAGATAGCTATCCTTCAATCAAAACAGCTACAAAAAATACCTTATTTTTTTCCCCTTTTTTGTTTTGACCAGAGACTTCCTATGGTTAGAAAGTCTATGTGGGATTTTAGAGATAGTAAATAAAAACATTGATTGTCCTCTTTGCTTTTTGGAGATGAAAACTGAAGAGCTCAACAGTGCTACTCTCCTTCTCAGTCTACAAAATGTGGCACAATACTTTGGCATTTCCAGCTTGCCATATCATATCAGTTTTAAGACTGTTTCTCCTGGAAAATTCTCAAAGGGAGATGAGCTAGTGGTACAAGTATGCTACCTGAAATCTAAGAATGTTAAAAAGTTAGAATTATAGAAGCATAAGATCCATATGGATCCATATGGAAAAATCACTGAAGCACATACTTGGTGTATAGACAACTCATTTTATTTTCTACCCTTTCCCTCCAGCCTTAAAAGAGACATGTGCTACTAAAAGAACATCAAGAGGGCTGGTTCTTTCCTCACTCTGCATGAAAGTCATCACTTGCACCACAGAATCACAGGGATTAGGCTGGAAAGGACTTTTGGTCTCACCTTCTGCTCATACCTGGATATACTGGTTGAAAAAGAAGAGAGTAGCTTTTCCAAAAGGCCAAACTTTCAGAATTGTACATATACCTTAGGAGAAAAAAAATCCAAATGCTTGTGTTGAAAGGAAGATGTGCTTCTCTAAGGGTTGGACAATGAAGAACATGAGCTCCTGGAGAAGCCTTAAAAGATGTCCACATTTATCCACATGTAGCAACGATCAAAAGACATTTGTAAATGCATTCATTATCAAAGCACTCAGTTTCATTAGAAGTTCAGAAACCACCAGAATGCATGACACTAATGCAGGTTTGGGGGCACAAAAACTGTGCAAAGAAAATTTCCAAACCAATTAAAAAAATAAAATAATAACAAAAAAAATCTTAAACCCCTGAATATAGAGTGGTTGAATTCTAAAGCAATGTAGCTGAAGTCTTAATGAAAAGCCAGCTTTGAATTTGACACATTTTGGATGCAAACCATCCAGCGTTACATTTAGAGCACTCTTGTTTCATAATAAAGCAAGCAACAATTAGCAAGCAATTAAGCAAATTGCCCATAATTATGCCATTGCTGAGCTATTTTTCATATTTTCACAACACAGCACATATATGGATACATGGCTTGCAGTGCCAACACTGTTCTGTCAGCATCCAGAAGTGCCTCCCGTTTCCTGGAGCATTTGAGCAGCTCCCAGTGCACCTCCAGCGCTCTCTGCCCAGCAGGAACCCACCAGAGGTATGGAGATGACAACCTCAACTCCTCATCTCAGCCAGCAGCTCCTAAGGAATGGGTCAGGCCCACCACGTTTTGCCCATGAGTATTTACTAAATGCGGTACTAAATCTAAGCAGGAATTCAAGCATAATGTGGGGAAATTACCGTCTGGAATTACCCTGGTGACCAAAAGTGGCCACTTGAGTAACATCATTTAGAGGTCTCCACCATATGAGGAGAACAGAAATGACATTAACAATAAAAAAAAAGGGAGGGAGGAACGGTAGTTAGTGTAAACTGGGTTACTTTAATAAGGTCAGGAGGAAGAAGCTTGAATGCAGAAACCCTAAATGAGTGCTGCTATAATATACTCTAGCTTTTTGGTTTAATAATAAAATGCCTTTGGGAGGAGTTCCCTATGAATATTTTATTTCCTGTATACGTCTCAATAAATTAAAAACCTAAAAGAGTTACTTAAATTCTAGCCTTGGAACCTTTTTATTCAAAGAACAAGTAGGACACACCACTCTCTAATTTTCAGCTGTGCGAACAGGGGTTGCTTTTCTTGTGAGAGATCAGGGAAGACTGATCCTCCAGATGTTCTGACTGAGGGAATCACATCTTCCTGTGCTACCTAGGCTTGCCAGATTGTGCTGGGTGGCTTGCAAGAATCAGCTCTGCTTCCATTCCCATGGACACAGTTTATATCCTAACAGCCGTGGTTTTAATTTGAATTTAATACGAAAAAATACTTCTCATAAAATCCAAATGATAGAATGAGGTATGAGGATTTTGCACCTGAATTCAACAAGTCAAGCAAACACTATTAAAGGTAGCCAAGGAAAGTTGTTGAGGGTGAGAGGAAATGGAGGAAGTGTCAGGGCAAGAGAGTCAGCCTCTGGTAATTCCTGTCTCATTAGCTACACTTGTGAAGTGAATCTTTCCCTCACAAGCAACAGCCCTACAAATAAAGGACATTAATCTTTCATTTGGTTACCTCATTGTTATTCTGACTAGAGCCTCAATCTTGTATTAATCATAACCAAGATATGGTCTAAAGGCAATACTCCTGTAAAAAGTTCAGCTTCAATAATTACTGTTTTCCACAGAAAGAGATTTTGCATGAGAAAAAAGAAAAGAAAAAAAAAAAAACAAACAAAAAAAACCACCCACAAAACAAACAAAAACCAAACAAAAGAAACCCCCAAACCAAGTCCACAAGCCTCCTGCAAACTCTTTTTCAGCCTAATGAACATGGGTGTGACAGATTTGTAGGACAGTACATGGCACTGACCCTTATTGCTCTACCAGTCCAATTGAATTCATCTTTTATGTTCCTGTTTTGCTGATATTTATGGAAAAAATAAAGGTCATTTGCAAAGGCTGCATGTTTCTTGGCCTAAAAAATGTATATTGAGTTTTCAATAAGAGTTTTAACTATAACTAGTAAAGCATAATGACCATCTAAAATGGATAACCTAAAATCTAGTATATTGATTACAATAGTGGCTAATACAATGTGCTTTATTTAATATTTAATTAACTGCTTCCCATTTGTACTGAACCTTCTTAATTATTAATACAATGGTTCATTATTTAACATGGAATATAAATTCAAATTCAAATCAATTAAACAAGGTGAAACTACATACTGAGAAATGGTTTATCCTCCAGCAATAACCTTCGACCTGGAAACATAGTAAAGAGTGAAATTAGCATTTTTTCCCCCATACCTGCAAAGACTATGCATTTTAAGTGATACATATTAAGCTCTGCTAGTGATGTAAAATTCCTGCAATAAACATCCTGCAAAAATATGCTGAATAAAAAAGGGCTTCAGCTGTCACTTGTCAGAGGGACCATTTACACAGAATATAACACTATACCTAGCTTTTCAGATTTAAGTTTCAAATAAAATTATGCATGCCCATGAAGGAAAGGAAACTTATTGATTTTACTAAAAATCACTAAATGTCCCAAAAGAGTGAAGATTCATAAAGAGAACTAAGAATCACTATGCAATCTACATAAACTCACTTTGGTGTGGAAACACAAGAAAATACATTTTCTAAGCTTAGGCTGTGTAATCAAAACATCAGATACATCCATCAAAAATTCTGATACATCAGAGCAAAGATCTGGACTTGGGGATAGTGACAGAAAGACACGAAGGGAAGAGAATTTCTGGGTAGAACAGGGTCAGAAGCACTAATTATTGATAAAGGAGCCACATGAACATGTCAATATTCCTTTATCCCACTCTCATACCAGATTCCAACACTTGTGACAAGGAGCAGACTGGGTGAGTCCCCTCAGCAGAGGTCAGGGGCTGAGTGAGGAGGATGGGGATGAGCAGAAGTTCCTGCTCAGTTCTGCCCACACACAGCAGCTCCTTCAAGGGTTGGTGTGGGGAAAACCCCTCAAATGTCCGTGTTTACACCTTCTATTCACTCAGTGTCTTGGTGTATGTCCATGCCAAATGGTGCTCTGTCTTCCTTTTTATTGAATTTACAGTAAAAAAAAAAATAGACAAAAGTTTGATGGAAAGTAGAATACTAAAAAAAAGAAAAATCTTTTAAATGAAGTAATTGAACAACTGTGCGCAATCGGTCACGGTTCAGACACTTTAATGAAACATTAATTTTCAAAAGGGAGTCATAAAACCCCCAAATGCTCAGTGAGCTAGTAAACATATATCTCCTGAGATAACTTAAATTATGGCCAATAAAAGTTGTTGTGAATTGTGTTTTCATCAGATATACAAAAACAGAAATTTAAAGTCAAAGACCATTAGAGCAGCAACCAAAACAAACTTACAGAAGTCTAAAAGTATTCTGTACCTTCTGTGTGACTCCAGTTGTATTTAAAAAAAAACCCAACAAACCAAAAATCTGTAGTTCTTTATTAGAATATTAACTCTTTTTTTAATTATGAATATCCTATTTATTTTCAAATACTTCTAAACATTTTTACAATCATTACCTATGCTGATATCTATGTAACACACTATGCTTTTTTGAGTTCTGACAGCTGTTACATTTTATTGGACCATCAACAATATCAATTCATTCCAGCTGAATATATAAATAAAGCTTGCTGAGGGTTTTTTGACAAATTTCCCATCAAAAATGTTGTTTCAAAATTCAAATGCTTTGTGACACTGTTGATTCACATTACATTTGGGGGCATAAAATGTGGTAACTGGTAGTTCCCATTTTCTCTATTCAATTCATTTTCATTTATTTCTTTAAAATATGAGGCTCCTTAATATTATGAAGAAACTGCTTATTGAATGAAAATGTTCTCATTTCTCCAAAGCTGTCCCTCAGATTTTACATTTCACGATAAATACCAATTCAGGTTATGATTTTGGGAAACAGCACTGCTTATATTTCATGGCATCTGCAACATGGCCTAGCAATAATCACAGCTATTCCCCTTTTCTGAATTCCCTGCAATACTCTAGCCACTACTGCAAGAGAATAAACTTTATGCTCCACCTCAAAACTTAAAAAAATCCATAACTGTGAGTAATTAGGGCAAATATTTCAGGGTAAGAGGCCATGGTTTTTAATTCCCCTAAAGCAGCATGCTGGCTCTGTGGTGTTTTTCAGATCCCTTCAGGACAACCAACAACCTTGAGGAAGGACAGGGTGGGGGAGTCAAACTTCAGTGTTCCACCTCTCTGCAGGGCATTGGGATTCCCCTCCTGCTCCCCTCGCCCTCCCCGAGAGGACACTCTCCTCCATATGGCTGCAGCTCAGCAGGGCTTTCCTCTTGGAAAACCCTCTCAGACACAGCCTCCTTGGTGACTGCACAACAGCTTCCCTCCAATTTTTCACAGCAGTTTTCTGTCAAGACCACTTTGTCAATCTACCCTCAGCGGACCCACGGAGCTGCTCATCCCTTTGACAAAGGCTCCAAAAGGTGTGAAAGGGCCGTGTTTGATTAACAGCCCTGTGATTGCTGTAAAAGTGAAATTTGAAAGGTAATAATTACATTTGTAATTACTTAGGTCTAAATCTCTTATGTTCCCTACTCCCTGTATTTCTGGGCATCTGGAGCAATGACTCATTAATAATAATAAAGTCATTTAACCCTGCAGGCACATTACAAGGAGAAAGATGTCATTTGTCACCAACGTAAATAGAACAATCACTGAAGGATACAGCAAGACCACTATTTCATATTTATTGCAAATGATAAAAGGGACATTTTGCACTCATTCTCACCATGACATCCCAATCTGCTTTTTAATTATCAGCAAACATAAGGGGATAGCATACAACATATGAGGGCCTACTAATAATGCATTGTCCTGCGGTGACATTTCCATAATCACTTTAAATCTACCCTATACATATGCACTAGTTAAAGCTTTCAGCTCTTGAAATCATACCCCCTAGTAAGGAATGAATTATCCTTTGCAGATTGAGCACACAAAAGCAGCTCTTTCGCAGAGTTTGAGGGTCTGAGAGCTGACATGTGCCTTGCTATTACTTTAAGTGATAAGGTTTGGCATTCTGTTGCACTTATGGTGGAGCACAGTGTGCACTTAAAAATAAATGCAATTGTATTTTTAGGTCAGGAACTTTGCAGTTTACTGCCAGTAAATCCCACTAGCAGTAGATTAGACAAGGACTTCTGCAAGTCACTTAGTTTTCCAGTGCTTTTCACTGTTGTTCTGTTCTTTGCTTTCTCAAAAACTCTGAAAGAAGAACTCTGTCTTAGATGATACAAATGCCCTTTTTCATGGGCAACTCAAGTAAGTTACTCAGAATTTACTGGATTTTTAAAAAGTATTACTGATAATGCTCCCTGTCTATGAAATAAACTTCTGAGGAAAAGACTATTCTTTTCCTATATCGTTATATTAAGAGACATGAAATTTTAAGGAAAATTCATGCAGAGAAATTTCTCCTGTGGCATCAATATGAAAGCAAATGAAGTTTCAGGTAAATAATCTGAGTTTCAACTCCATCAACCTAGAACTTAAATTTCTTCCTTGCCCTGCCTATTCATCAGCAATTATCTAACCATCAGGCATGTAGGAAGACCAGAGAACAAACTTAACAATATGAAGTTATAAACTGTTATTATGTGGGTTAGAAACGAGGTAAGCAAGCTTCCTAAATCTGCTTATATTTTCCCCAGGCACTACAACAATCTATAGAAAGATATGCTTTCAAAAACTTCAAGTAGTGTTAAGAAATAAGACACATCAGGAAAGAGTAAAGTGCACCGAGTAAAATTCATATTTTCACTGTTAAGATAGTGACAACACAGAAAGGCTTGTATGTGGAGTGAAATGTTTTGTCAAATTGAAAAATGGAAATAATATGAACACTACAATTTTCACATCAATTTGAGGTAAAATGTTTTGAATTACAGTCATTTTAATCTTGTTTTATAAAGAAAATGACTTCAAATGGGTGATAATTTAAAACAGCATAATCCAAACTTCATTGTGCTCCAGTCAGGCATCGGAGTGTGGCTCGGAGTGATTTGGAGCAATCTTTGCACATCAGCTCAGAGCCTCATTCCCAGCAGACATTTGAACAAAAAAAAGCAGGATTCCTGAAAACCACTTTCCATCATTTACCTGTGAGTTCAAAATCACTGATTGAGATGGCTCCAACTTCCTAATTGGGCCTTTATAGGCATTGCTGGCACCTTCAGAAATTTGAGCAGCATCCTGCTGTGGCAATGCTGTCACAGTTACCAGCTCTTTAGCATTCCCCTGTTACCAGCTTCTCCACTGAAGTTTTGCTCTTTGATTGGAAGTTCCTCATCTCACTCACATGAGCCTTCTCCAACTATTAAGAAGTTTTTTTGGGCATCAAGGAGGTTTGCTGAAAGGACATAAATATATATATATATGCATATATATATATACTTACATATATATGTGTGTGTGTTCTTCAGAATAATTTTCAATTAAAATATTTTTAAAAAAACACCTGGAAATTTAGCTAGCAGCATTACTAAACTTATATTGTTCTCTTTAAAACAGATTTTATCAGCCCCTGGACAATTGACAAATGATGGGGATAATTTAGGCCAGATCAACTCTTGACACAATCCCTTACAGAACATTTTCTCCTAGCATGGGTAATTTTAAAAATGCATTGTTAGGAAACAGTGATAGCTGTGATCGTTCTGGAGGATTTTAGTGTCAGTAAGATCAGGCAAGAGAATGGAAGTGAGCAGCTGCTGACAGCATCCTGTCAGCCCATTCCACAGCTGTCAGGAAAAGTTTTGTGGCTGCAGTCATGAGGGCTATGATGCTTGGAAACAGGGTAGTGGTTATTGTTGTTATTGTTATCATCATCATCATCATTATTATTATTATTAATAATAATAATAATAATTACTCAGAGCATAACAAATAGAAAGCTGTGGGGGTATTAAGTTAAACTTCATGAGGTATCCAATTGTTCATGAAATTAAACTTCGTTACTTCAAAGACGGAAATGTTTTAAGATGGGAATAAACACATTGGTTGATCTTTAAAATATGCTTTTATAAACTCAATTATATAAACACCTTTTTATAACCACACACTGTCTACGTGTAATCTGTAAGGATTCTGAGGAGAGATATAAATTTATTGACCTTCAAATTTCAGCGAGTAGGTGTCAAGTTTTGACTCAGTCCTCCTTATATTCATATTTTTATAGGTTGAACCATAGCTGTCTTTGCAAAAAAAAAAAAAAATGTAATGTTCACTCCTGTTTGATAAGCTTTGGCATGAATATGCCTAGGCTAATAAAAGCCTAACATATATTATTTAACAAGGTTAAAAACTAGCAATCAGACTTGTCAGGGAACTTACCACCTCCTTTAGTATATAAGCCTCAATCAGCCATTTCTCTACTGCATGGGACAGAGGCTCCCTTAGGTTTAGATTTAAGAAAATCAGTTCTTACAAAGTCACTAAAGCTCAGCATTCAGCTCTTTTGAAAGTCTGAGTTTCAAATTAGTTTTGAAATCCTGGTCAGGGCAGACACACATTGAAGGTAACCAAATGAATCCCAGCAGTTCTTCCTGGGAGTGAAGGTTCTTGAACTAACCTAATCTCTAGTTCATAAAAGCAAATCCACAAAATCTCATAATTTATGTTTATTTTTTTCTTAAGTCCTACAGAAAGGATATTTTAAGTCTGGGTTAAGTGTTGCTCTGGCAGATGCCATATAGAAATCTGTCACCACTTTTGGCACAGATTTCTTTTTGAGAGAGTCCAAACCTGAATTTCTAACGCTGACGCTCCTTGAGCTTCAGCAAAATTCATTTCACAACCACCTTTCCTACAGCTCCTGTGGATGGCAGGAGGAGTTTGAACTCAGTCTGTGTTCCAAAGGGCTGCTTTAAATCTTTCTATGCTTTTTAATTAACCATAGGATATAAAAGGACCTAAATGAAAAGCAACCAGTCAATTGCTGACTAAGTGTTCACCAGCCTGTTATTGAACCTATTTCATCTATTTATTCCTTAATTCACCCATAGTCCAGAGATGTCATTAATATGCTCAAAGTTAATTTATTACCCTCTATTGCTTCTATTCAAGCCCATGTTAACAGAATAAATTCATCACAAATGATCAGACTTGAAAAGGCAGATTTGGATTCTGACAGAGAATAATTTATCATGGCTGGGAGAAAGCCTCCCACCAACTGGGCTGCTGGAATGCTGGGAGATGAAGCTGGAATGGCTGCAGAACTTCTGCAGAAAAAGACATGAAACTCTTGGGGGACAAAACAGACAAATAATAAACCCCTGAGTCCAATTCCCCAAATAGGGAGGTTCCTGACACTGAGTATTTTTCTCACTTTCACACTCACAGGTCCTTTCTCTTACCCTCTGTGCTGCCCTGAGGCAGAAATAATCATTGGGGCTCTGCTGGCCCTCCTTTGCATACCCAGAGCTGGGGACAGAGGGAGTGCCAGGGACATTCAGAGCTCTGCAGAAATTCAGAATTCAGAGCTCTGGGGCCACAGGCTGCTCATCAGCACACCCATGCAGCACAGGGCCTTGCTGCAGTGCTGCACAGTGCAACACTAACTTATTTAATTTGCTATTTGCTGTCATCATCCCGGTGATAACGGCAGGTTTGGGGTGATCCACTGCTCTGTTACACCACGCTTGCTTACCTATCTATGTATTATCTGAATTACAGAAGCAACTGGATATAACAGCATTTATAATGTGTTTCAGGTGCTGTTACAATAGGAAAAAAAAATCAAATCCATTTTGTAGTTATAAGTCCATTATCCAGTGGAATTGGAAAGCACAAAGATACTGTCACGAGTGTGGCACCACTGTGATTGCAACAGGGGTTTGGAGATTTATTGTAAAGCCCAGAAACACTTGAAATGAAGCAATTGATCATGGGATCATAGTCAATATTCTAACTATTATTATTTCAGCCAGTTATTGTTTTGTCCCCAGCTTCAGCACAGGGAGAATTCCCCCTCCTCCACAGCAGTGGCTGCTGTGGACTGGACGTGGCCCCTTCTCCATCAGACTGTGACTCCATTTATCTACCCCTTCATGTACTGGTCTCCTAATTCTGTACACACCAGAGCCCTTTCCCTGCTCCTGGTCTTGTTACACTGAGCAAATATGCAGCTGCAGGACTTGAGTTACCAAATTTCCCCAGGGAAAAAGAGGGGGTGGGGAAAAAAAGTGAATATTCCAGACTTATCCGGGAAATAAAAAACTCACTCGGCTCTGCCTGGATATTTAAGAGAGGATCTTATATACTGATATAACAATAAATAACAGTGCTCAAGTGTTTGTAAATAGGTATGGTTATCAGGATGACTCCTTCAGAACACACCAGCTTCCTTTCCCCCCTTTCTTCCATCGTATTCCAGAACCCAACTGAATTGTGCTTCCAAATGTGTTGCTATCAATATTTTTTGGTTTGTTTTGTTGGTTTTTTGTTTTGGTTTTTCTTTTTCCTGATTCAAACATTTATTCTACTAGTGCCTTGAATCTAAGACCTCCATTGAGGTGAATATACCAAAGGTCTGACCAGTACCTGATGTCCCAATAAAGAACCTCTGTACTAAAAGGGACCCAGCATTTCCCAGGGAAGCACTGGAGAGTTAGAAAGTGCAAACTCTGCAATATTAATTCAGCTCCCTTGTGTAAATGTGTTTGGATGCAAACTTTAATTAAATTATCATATACTATTTTTCTCATAGGACCCTTGGGCCCAATTCAGAGAGTAAGTAGTTATTCAATATTTCTCTTTATCTACTCTAATCAGCATGTGGCCATACACCTTTTTAATTAATACTTTCAAAGCCTTGTGTTGAATGTAGATTTATTCATTTCCTTATGTACTCTGTTGTTTCCACAGCACAAGCAAAAGCTTCACTAACATGAATAATATCCCACCTGCATTATTTGCTTTATTTTATCTGAGGCCATTTGCATCTGGGGAACTGAGGAATTAAAAACTTGAGCAAAACTATGCAGCCTCCATTATTCCATTATTTTTGGGTGCCCAACCTGAAATAACTTAAACCAGATTTTTACACTCTTGAGCAGTGGATATTAGATTATATGAAGTTTTCAGAGCATACCTGTTGGAGAAGGGGGTGATGTCCTTGGCATTCAGAGAAACCCAAATGATGAAACATGATAGCAAAAATTCCGTTTTCCCCCTCCACCAAAGAGCTGTGCTGACCATTTCAAAATGTACAAGAAAATATAGGAATATTAAGGAGCTGTCTTTCATTGTCATTACTAGATCTAACCAAATAGAACATCAAAAAGCCATGAATACACTTTAAATAGTCTTCCTGTGTTGAAGAGCTCATTATTTTAATAAACCCCTAAAATCACGGAATTTTATGTGCTTTGATGATTTCTTATGGTGCCAAAACTTTCCAAAGGATATATCTTAAAATTTAGCACTAACTGTAATGTAATAAAATGTAATGATTTCATAAAATTTTACGTGGTAAACCAATTCTAGAAATTCCTCAAAGTGCTTCTCGGAATCAAACTTTAATTCATTTTTAAAGCGGACTGGACTATGGTTACAACTGTTCCCACTGTAAAATCTCATTATTTTTATGTAAGTTAAAATACATTGGCCCTTATGCAGTGAGAAATGTACACTTGCATCAGTGTTTCTCAGAACCGTGCTGCTATTACCCCTGGCTGACGAGTGATTTGTTTTGCAAATCACTTTTTTTCCTGCCTATTTTTGCCATGAGTTGTACCTGTGGGAAATACTGCAGGTAAGGAGGCTTTCTGAAGCTGTGAAAGCAGCCCCAGTAACAGAAAGAGCAGAAAAGTTAGAGCTAGCTGCAGCTGCAAAGCCTGAGAGTAGGAAAAGTTACAATAGTACAGCAAGCAAGGACATGAAACAATAGTTTGAGTTTCTAGGTTTGGCCAGGATACAGCTTAAGGCTGCAGAAAGATATGCTCAGCAAGATAGTAGGATGTTTTAAGGTTAATAAATGAATATTGTGTATTGTTAATAGAAAGCAAACAAGCAAGCATTGTCTGAAGTAGGTGTCCCTGTGCTCTCAGTGACTGGCTGGAACAATTGTCTGTGAGCTTTAGCAATGTGCCATTGGCTGGGAAACTTTTAAAATGCCCTGTGACAAAGGAATCTTTGGCTGCTGCTGGCAGATGTGAGCTATGGCCACTTTTCAGTTGTCTCAAACCCTGGTGTGAGGCTGATGCTGCAATAAAAACTCGAGGAACACCTTAAACTTTGTTATGAGGTTGATGTTGTAATAAAGATTTGAGGATTGATTTTGAGCAGCCCCATCCTGTTTGTGCCCAAACCTCCAGCACTGTACCCTTTTCTCCCTAAGCTCTACAGACAGGCTGCAGTTTCCACGCTAAACACTCCTGTCCTTGGGGAATGAGCCAAGCACAGAGGCTGATAATGAAGAGAAGGGAACGGGACACATGCAGAAGAAAGCAGGAAACACTTGTGAGAGCTGCAACTCTGCTCTCCCTTTCTAGCTCCAACGCCATCATCACCAGTGGGAAAGTGACTTTACAAATGGTTGTCACGGGCAGAAAGTTCAGAATTCCCTTGGCTCCACAGCAGCAGGGAGCTCAGGGCAGTGACTCTGCAGCTTGGCTGGGGTGCTGTGCAAGCACTGAGGCCACAGCCACCTTACCCAAACCCCTCTGGATGAGCTTGCACCCCTTTTCACAAGAAAAACCCTTCAGAGAAACTAAGAAGTGCAGAAAAATGGGCTAGAGCTTGGCATTTCATGAGAGCAGAGATTAGATCAATATAATTACATAGCAGAGTGTGCAAATGGGCTTGAGGACATCTCCAAAGCAGGAGGATGAGAAGGGGTATCCAACTCCCAACAAAAGAGCTTTGCACTTGGCCCCTAGACTTGTGACAACTTGAAGAATAAGAGCTCTGAAGTGAATGTTCATATTCTTGTGTTCCAGAGAAAAGAAGGGGGAAAAAAGCAGATACTAGTATCTATCCTTTCATGAAAGAGAAAAGGGAAGAGGGGAAAGCAAGGTGCACTCCAAAGGAGTTCTGGCCCATCAGATTTTAACGCCAGGCTTTTCATTACAAGGTTCCATCTTCACAAGTAACAAGGTGCTGGCCACCCAAGAGGACAGTTCAGCAAACTGCGTTTTCTAATTTGGACTCCAAGTACCCACTAGAAAGTCCATTTGTCCAAAGATTTTTTAGATATAATTACTTCAGAAGTTCCACAGGCTCACAGTAAGCATCCTGAATGCAGGATTCTCCATCTAGCACAAAAAAACCTAAAAACAACCCAAAACCAAAAAAACCCGTTACAAAATGTTCACAACTAAAACATAACTAAAGTTAGAGATCATAACTTTTGCTGATCCTGCCAACCTGCCTGAAATGGCACTGAAAAGTGCCAAAAAAAGGAAAATAAGTATTGGAAATAAGTATTTATTAAAAAAAAAAAAAAAAAAAAGATTGGCCAGAGCACACATATTCAAATCACAGCTGGTAATTGCTGTATTCCAGTCAATTGATAGGAACAAGAAACTCTTGAAAAAAACCCCATAAGTATCTGATATAACTTAAGAGTACAAATGACTGTGAAATGATGTATTAAAGGAAAAGAAGCTGTTCTAATGATTACCTTTCAGTCCATCCACTGGCTCTGTATGATTCCAGAAGGTGACATTCCTATACTGCTAACTCTGGGATTCAGTACTTTCTCCTCTGACATATATGGCAAATTCTGTCACTCACCAGACATGCATTGTTCATCACAGATACATTTTTTTTTCTGACTTGTTTTATGCACAGCTTATCATATTACCAAAAATGGGTGAAGGAAAACAACTGGCTCCCTGAAGAGGCAGCACAGAAAAATTTTGTATCACTTCATATTTTTAAATAGCTGTGATACTTTTGAATGGAGGATCTCTCCATTCAAAATTGATGACTTTTTTTTTATTTTAGTTGTAGTGGGGATTATATATATATATATATAATGATGTTATTAATGTACTGTAGATGTTTTGGAGGGAGCTCTCAAAAATATGTTATTTCTTGTCAATTTTTGGTCCAGGGTTCTTTACCTTCTGAAGATTTTTTTTTCATTTTAGTTACTGCTTTAGCTTGTCCATCAAAAAGAAATAAAGAAGGGAACAAAAAAAGACACAGGGCACCTAAAATTGCATGAGGCAAAAAGTTTCATCAACCTCCTTTAAGCAAAGACTTGATCTTCATATTTTCTCCACTTCATAACAAATCTGGATAATACATGGAGAAATGTTCATTATATTCTCAAAAGACAAGCTTTTATGAACCTGATAATACTAAAATATTACCTTGCCAAGTGGTTCACGGTGACCATAACATCACAGTAAATGCATTACTTTGGCTGGTTATTTCCATGTTAGATGATTGATATAAAATTACTGAACATGTTCTATGGCTGATGAAATAAATCTGCTCAGAGGACACTCTTGGTTTCCAGTCAGCCAAATCTGGCTGCCATTTGATGTATTAGACCAAAAAAGAGAGTAATCTTTATATATGTATGAATGTATGTATGTATGTATAGATGGATGGATGGATGGATGGATGGATAAATAGATATTTATAACAATTCAGATTACCCATGCTTTTCTAAAATTGGGTCAAAAAATTCAAATCCTGAAGCATATTTCAGTTCTGCTGCTGTACATGAATCCCAGTGACATTTCATGCCAATTGTTGTCTGGATTTTCTGTCCTGAAACTTGGTGGATAAGTCACAAATTATTCTGGGGAGGAAGAAATGGGTGAAATAAAAATATCCCTTGAAATCAGTGGTTTTAGTATGACATGTGGGTTTGGGGTTTTTTTTTTGTTTGTTTGTTTGGGTTTTTTGTTTTGTTTTGTTGGTATTTTTAATATATTTTTTGGTTTTGTTTTTGTTTTTTCATAGCGAAATGAGATGATTAACAAAAAGTTGCCTTAGTTATGTAATCATCAATTTATCATAATTTTGAGAAGATCAGTAGAGGTGCTGGAGAGGTGCAAGATGCAAGAAGAATGGATAAAGGGATAAAAATAAACCCATAGGAAGTTATTGGGATACTTGCTTAGCTACAATTTACTGATATTTTTATGGGAAAAAATATATTCTTTTGCAATATGCAAAAGGACAATTTTTGGAATATTTAGGAGTCTATTTAAAGGTAAGACTTTTCAGACTACTTTTCATAAACCCATTAAAATGAAATTTTAATTTAATTTTTACTTCTAAGGAAGACAAAATGTCATTTTGCAAGGAGACTGATTACAGAATACAAAAAAAAAAAAAAAAAAAGAAATAAGCTGTATACAGAATGAAAAGATTCCAGGTCACAAAATCTACTTGTCTAATTCACTGCTTGTTCCTTCTTTGCCTTTTTTTCCCCCTCCTGCCTCTGCCCCCCTCTCCCCCTGCCAAACACCCAGTGCAGAGCTGGGCCCTTCTGTTTAGTCAGTGGCAAATTACAACTTTTCAGGAGCAGTTTTCCATCCCAAAGCAATTTGGTAATCTCACACTGATTAATTAAACCCGGGTCTCTAAACAAACTGCTCCAACTCCTGCATCCGGAGCTTGCATATCTAATCCAGATAACAGGATAAGCAACGTGACTGTCAAAGTTCACCCAGAAATGAAAACAAGAGCCCTGTGTTCATTCTTCTTTGTGGAGTTTCTAAACAAAGACTAAGTTGTACTGGTAGGTAGAAAATCTAATCTGCATTTAAATAGAATTTCTCCAAATAATAAACAAAAGCCTGAAGCAACAGTTTTACAGCAAGTCTTGCTGCTAGTGCACAGTCTAATCCTTCTATCTCTGTCTGTAATCCCTTCTACCCTTGTATATTAATTTCCTTGCCAGTTTATCAAGGCATCTTGGCAGAGTTCACACGAAGAACAGCCACTCTGCACTTCCTCCAAAGCTGAGCCTAAAGCTGCTCCAACTTTGGGTGGTCAGCAGCTCAAGGCAAACTCAGGTTTATGAAAACAAATGGAAGTTATTAACCTCGAGAGGGAGAAGAAGGATGGCCAGTGGCAGCATAGAACACCCCCCAAAAGAGGTTTATGCTTAAAACAGGAGAATGCTAAATGCTGCAGATTAATTTTTTTTTTTTTAATCTCCTGGGACAGAGAAGTTTTCAGATGCTACCTTGCTACTCAGTAGTTTATTCTTATGTTTGAAGGCAACAGATCTGATGTCACCTAAAGTCCCCACCTCTCCTACTGCTTTCCCTCAAAAGAACTATTTACACATTTCAGTGCAGAAATTAAAAGATATACCCCCCGACCCCCCCCCCCAAAAAAAAGGGGGGCTCTGTTCTAAATTTAAAAACAATGAAGGAACTAATTATTAAATGAAAAGATACCTCAGAGGAAAGGACAGAAGGATAGAATTAGCATTCTAGATGAGATTTGCTAGATTCTCAGATATAAAGTTAGTACCAGATGAGCAACAACTAATTTAATTCAGGCAGCTCTGCTTTAATACAGGTCACTGCTAATTAGACAAATACCCACTAGATTTGTCTACCTGATTCCCACTTCACTCCTAATATTGACAGACCATCAGCACATCAGCCTTTAAAATATTTTCTCACTGTAAGCCCAACAAATTTGACCTATAACTCTATTGCATTATTAGATGTTGTTCCAAGCTGACTTGTTCTCTAAAGGGCCAAGGGGACCTGGCTGCCTTTGAACCAACACAGTTTGCAGTCACAGGGATCATCTTGTTTACAGGACTCAACAATATAGATTTTTTTTTTTTCTGGAAACAGAGTTATAACTCTGTTTGTGAAAGACTTTTTTTTTGATTTCAAGAAAGAGAGATAAGTTAGGAGTCAGTTTTCCTCCAGACTGTAGCACTTATTCACATTCAAGGAGGAAAAACAACAATATTAAGCATTCTGTAAAAGAACTTGATAAGCTCCTTTGGTAAGCAGGAAAAAAAAAAAAAAGAATCCCAAACCAATTACTCTCTCAAGGAAACATTCTCTTTATGAATCAAAGCTATGTGCCAATAAGTATTTCTTATTAAGCAGAAGATTCTTGCTCTGCAGGGTAGGAGATGGACACTGCATAAATTGAGTAAGTGTTAAACTGAATGAGAAAATGGTTGTAGGCAGAGAAGAAATTGAATAAAAGGGGGAAAAAAACCCAACCAAGCTTACCACTTCACAACTAAAGATAGCAAGTTAAAATTAGGAAAGGATATACAGTAATCTTGCATTATTGATGGATTAATAATATATTTATTAGAGACAAAATAAACTTTGCATCATTATAACGCCATAGGGACAATAACCTGCTTTGCAAAGTGTGTAGGGAATATTTTAAGCCAGAGGCTTAAATATTTCACCATTCCACTGGAAAACAGGTAGGAATCCAGACAGAAAACAAAATCCTATGTAAAAGACAATCAAATCACAGCAAGAATAATTAAACCACTATTTTATGTTACAGTCAGGTATGGAGATGATTATTTGAAGTTTTCTTAAGGAGGGTCAGGTCTCCTGGCCTGGCTGGCAGATACAGGGAACTACACAGAACTCCCTCCAGCTGTTGGTGCAACCAGTTTAAAAGTGAAATACAGCACAAACCTTGGCTCCCCTGATGGACAACAAGGGGCAGTGAAGAGAAGGAGAGGAAAACCTTTAGGTATTCCCTCATTTCTCACCTGGCAGAAGAGGCTCACATCTGCCCCTCTTTTTTTTTTTTTTTTTTTTTTTTTTTTTTTTTTTTTTTTTTTTTTGTGGAAAGTCCATTTTGCCCTGCTTTGGTACCAAAGATATGCAATGGAACACAAGAATTGGCGTGGCTTAAAAACCTGAGCAACCTGAGGACTTGCGGAAAATGAAATCCAAAGATCAAGCACGGTGTCACACTAAGAGAACATTTTATTGATCTGCGTTCACGTCTGTCATCGTGATTTTTGCATCTTCAGGATTCATGTTTTGAGGCTTTTTATCTCGGTCCTCACAGGTAGAAGCCTCTTTTCAAAATGAAAATCTTTCCAGATGATCAGAAAACAGATCTGATCAAATAGCATGAAAATGGGAAAACTACTAACTAGAGATGAGAATCAGCAACTCAGAAAAATAAGAAAATTGTGAATACAAAAGCCTTTGGCTTGCACATATTTTTTTTTTAAGTCCTCCACATTATAATCTCTTAGAAAACAAGTTTAGCCATGTAACAACAAAGTTTCCTGTAGGTACTCTGCAATTTTTACTAAAAAAATTCCCAATATTACCAGTTTCACTTTACAGAGTAACACAATACAAACAAAGGCACTCATAAGGCCAATTAGAAGTCAAAAGTAAATAAGTGTTGAACGGAAGTAATTAAACTGCACAAGAGGAACGATTAATCCATGAGAGTTCACAGCAAAGGTAGGGCACTGATCTGGCATCAGTACAGTGGAGAATAGATCTAAAAAAATCCCTAATTAGCTGGAATTAAGTGGTCACCTCCCCTAATTGTAAGGAAGAATGAATGCAAACTTCAAGAGGAAAAGTGTTCTCTTTTTAAAGCAGGGAGGAGGCTCCCTACTCCCTCTGGCTCTGCCTCTGCCCTGGGCAGTCCCTGACCCTGGATTTGGATTTCGTCTCTCCCTGCTGGCACATCCCAGGCTGGCACATCCCAGCCTCCTCCTTCCAGCAGGGAATGCCAGGGCTGGGAGCATTTCCAGCTGCCTCCCCTCAGCCCCAGGAAGGGCCACGCTGAGGATGCAGTGCTGGCTCTGCCCATCCCTCTCCAGGAAATGAACCCAGACTCTTCCCAAACCACTCAGCTTCAGCCACAGGGAAGAGATGGAAATCAAAAGTGTAATTTGTAGCTGCTGGGCCAGTGGCCACACCAATAAAAAGGGTATTTTGTGAATTCTTTGAGGAGAGCTATTAGCAATCTTCATTTATCCCTTGTGCAATTCAGTTTAACCTGGAGTGACAGTGGCAGTGGCACTCTGTGAGAGTGCTCTGGAGCCAGGGAGCAGGAAACAGAGCAGGAAACAGAGCAGGGTGTTAAAGCTCCACCCCAGACCCATGCCTAAGCCACCAGTACATCTCCACATCAGCATTTTTTTTGCCATGGAGCATCACAGCTTTGGCCTCACACCAAAAAGAAAAAAGATTCGATTTCAGCTTAAAATGTACCACTCACCTCTGATCACTTTTTTTTTCTTTTTTTTTAATTCAGTTTGTTGTGAACATAAATCACCCTTTCCAGACAATCTTCCTGGTACACATGTGGGTGCCATGGCAACTATCACAACCTCCAAATCCTGTGCTCATGAAACACACAACTGGGTGATGAAAGGATTGCTATCTGTAAATCCCCAGATCTGCAATCACCCCCTAGCCGTGGCTAAACACTATGAATAATTGTAGCATGGATTTTTTTTTCAATTTTTTTTTTTAATGGAGAGAAACCCAGCAACAACAACAGAAATTCAAATATTGCTTTTCCAGTCCAGCTGTATCAAGATATCCAGCATTACAAGTCTCTTAAGAAACTGAGTAATTAATTACATTGCCTTCAATGTAGTGAGTAACTGCCAGGAAGCAGACTTAAAACTTGGATTCTGTTTTAATTTATTTTATTTATGGGCACAAGTGAGGCTTTCAGGTAACTGAATACAAAATAAATTGGATTTCGAATGTTAAAAGAAATGTAGATTTAAAACAGAGGTAGATTTAAGTAGAGCAGGTACTTAAAACTAAAGAATTGCTTGGAAACGAGGCAGCCACAAGGCCAAGGGAAGAGGAGAGCAGGATTATTCCAACCCCTGGCAGCCCACAGCCCTATGCCTGAGGTAGGTGTGATGAACCACGTGCTAAAACAACTCTTCATACTAACTTTTCAGACTCATCTCACATCATTTTCAAACCATCTGAGTCCCAAAAAACCCATACTTTAGAAGATTCTGCCATTAATATAAGCTCATTTTTGAAATGTATTTCCAGTTTAAGTCAGGTGAGAGAAAACACAGAACAAGTTCTGCTGAGAACTATTCTTGTTTTGCCTGAGTTGGCTTTTTTCCCCTCCATCCAAACTAATTAAAAAATGTTCAGAACAATGAGATTTCCTCAGCTTTCTTACCATGGGCAGGGATTTGTTCCTGGGTTGCAGGATTGCAGAGGTATTATTCAGATTATAAAGAAGAAGGCCAGAGATTTGTAAACAATGGCAGAACAGCTTAGCCATTTGATCCACACTTTTCTAATGGTCATCATTATAGAGCTTATTTTGTTATTATATTCCATTCTTCCAGAAACATCCAGTAAAAAAAAAACCACGGTCCAGCTTACCCTTGAAGTACTTTCCTTTTCCATTTTAACAAAACTTGGGAGTTTCTGAACATTTCCATGCTTCTATCTGTATTCCATAGGGCTGCACATTTCCTGAGCAGCTGAAGCCCTGAAGGAGAATCCTTTGGCCATATATTCCCTTT
This sequence comes from Phylloscopus whistleri, assembly GCA_017589585.1. Taxonomy (NCBI): domain Eukaryota; kingdom Metazoa; phylum Chordata; class Aves; order Passeriformes; family Phylloscopidae; genus Phylloscopus; species Phylloscopus whistleri. The sequence continues at coordinate 882,025 of JADMLD010001156.1, read as the reverse complement.
ATAAATCCCCAGCTGATGCAGTTTACAATACTCCACTGAACTCCTGACTTTCATTTACAAAGCTCAGAAGAGAACTCATAGCCAGTGCCAGGCTGTTATGTACACCAAAGGATATATCCATTTGATTAAGGCTCCTCCTTCATTCTCCAGATTGGAACAGAAAGAGCAGGAGTAGCTTTTTCTTCTTTTTCTCCTCAGTTTTGCAGGGTTTTTTTTTTTTTGTTTTCAGTGCAAGCTACTGGTATAAGATATTTAGCAAGACAAGAATCAAAAATAACCCCCTAATATTTTCATAGTGAGAAATTATGTATAGATTACGTATGGAATAGATGGAAAGGCACAAAATTAATTCTCAAAGGGCTGGTAAAATTACATCTGAACTGTCTGAAAGCACAGATTTGCTGTGTATTTGAACACAACTGTGGTTGGTGCTTTCAAAAAAACAGAGGAGTCCCTCAAACTTACCTTTTTCTGTCTGAAAGTTTAAAACTTTTTTTTGTACGTGTCACAGTTTACTTGTTCCACTCAGCTTGTGTAAACCCCAGCCACTGCCTGCAAAAGCACATGTACAGCAAATCCACTGTGCATTCACCTGTAAGCCAGGGGCAATTAAGAAGAAATAACTAAGGTAGCAGTGTTTTATTATTGCAGGGCCAGAGTCGTGAAAATTATCAAGAATTTAATTAATGTTTGTGCATGTGCATGACAACTGCCATTCATTAAGCTATAACCAGCAGTAACACATAAGCACATGGCAGACCCCAAATTATTGGAGGTTTGAGATGAGCCCTGAGGTGCTGCCAGGCAGAGCTGCAGTGCCCTGGCCCCCTCCTACTCCTGATCAGAGCCAGATCTTCCCTCTGCCCCAGAAAGGAGCAGAGAGCACCAGCACAGGGAGCTGTGAGCACACAAATAGGAGAGCATCCCTCACCAGGAGCTCCAGGGGATCCACCTGGCACGGCAGGGATGGCTCCTGTGGTGCCTTTTTGGGGCTACCAAAAAACAGAGGCCAGGCAGAATTAAGAGAATAAAAAGCAGTTCTATTTATGGAAGGGCCTTCAGGTACATTTAGGGCAGACAAAGCCCCCCAGGGGCTGCACCCAAAATGGACAAAGGGTCAGGGGTTTCACACTTTGATCAGTTTGGTCCATGTGCACACTGGGGGTTCATCTCCAATTCCAGCTTCAGGTAATGAAGCCATTTACCCCAAATTTGCTGCCCCCAACTTATTTTTGTTTCCATCTCTGGGGCCCTGAGGCAGTGAGGTGTCCTTGATTCCCAGGCCTGCAGAGGAATTGTTGTGTCTGACCAAAACGGGGAAGCAGCAGCTGACACTGGGTATGGAGTTTGGAGTCACACACTAAAGAACTGCAGGAGTACAAATACATGGAAAATAGAAAAGCTGAAGTCCTAAGGCATCACCTGCAGCCACCAGCTCTGAGCCCTGAGCTCTGAGCACTCTGAGCCCTGGTGCTGGCTACACCATGGGCAAGCACAGATGTGCTCCCTGTCAGGGCAGCACTCACAGCCATGGAAAAATTGAAATTGGGATTGGGAATGCTGACTCACAAGTCTCTAGCATGATGTAGCCATGCAAAAGCATAAAATGCTGCTGTTTGGTTGGGCTTTTTTTCCTTTCTTATGGGTTGGAGAATGGCAAACCCATCTATGCTCATGATCTTGAGAACATCCTTCTGTTTGGCCAAGACAGAATTTGTCTTTGCAGCATTTCACTTGCTCTGTGGTTCTGGGAACCTTAACAAAAACCAAAACCAAAACCAAACCAAACCAAACCAAACCAACCAACCAAACAAAAAAAAAAAAACACCAAAAAAACCCACCACAGCCACCCCCCAAAACAAACAAAAAACCCCACCAACTTAAAACCAGTCCTTCCTGTACTGTTGCATTCTGAACAGAATAAAATTATTTTAAACCAATATCTTTGAGAACTACCATGAACACTGAATGTTAGTAACAAGAGATTCCAAAAGCAGTGCGTGCACAGATATGTTTTTTTGCTATTACCTAACTTGAATTTTCAGGGACCCTGAGAAAGCTGGAAACCCCATATGAACAATTTTTGGATTGACCAAGAATATACTGAGGCAGTCTTGAACCATGCTTGGCAAAAACTGAGCAAGGAACTGGTTCAAAATGATGTTAATCTGTCACTGAGGAAAAACGCTTTTTGATGAAGGGCTCAAAGATAACCAGGTTATGAAAAAAAAAAGGAAAAAAAAATAATGCTTCCCATGATGAACAGGTTATCTGAGCAAATATAATCAGATGGATGTCCTGAGAACAGACACATTAGCAAGTTAAAGAAAGAAACCAAACCAAATCAGAAACCCTTTGTGGAAATTAACCCAGCACAGGAATCACTCAGGTGCAACGTGGGGAATCAAAGCTGATCTTGACTTACAGCTCAGGTGAAACCACTTCTAAACTGCTCAAGTAATGCTGCAACAAACCTTAGTGAGCTGTGCTTGTTCCCCCTTCCTTCAGAGCTGGTTAAAACAGCACTAATCATTTCTAGAGATGGTACTGCCCTGTTTCTTTATGCATAAATTATCATCTCATTATCCTTAAAAGGAACTGGATCTCGGGATCTTGTTTAAGGCAACTTGTGTTGGATATGGTTGGTCTGGTAATCTCTGTGGCCAGGTTGCCACAGAGCACAGGGAGAACAGGGGTGAAAATATGAGCTGCTTTCGTTCAGTAACACCTTATTATTTATTAAAAAGCATTTGGCTATGTCAGAGTTGGCCAAATGCAATAATTAGGTGTCATGCCCCCATAAAAATGTAAGCAATCCGACAGCCACTAATGGAGAAAGAATTGAAGGGTAAGTAAAAAATAATGAATCAATGGAACAGCCGGAGATTCAACAGAGGAATCCCAATGCCTGGTCTAAATACACTTCTGGTGGAATTTGTCTAAGGCCTCGGATCGCTTGTAGACGAGACTTTCGGTTCTCTGAATTGTAGATTGTGGACATTTGTGAAAGATCTGAGTTAGTGCTAATTAATCCTACAGCACGAACAGCAAACCCCGCCCTGTGTTTGGCCTGAACTTTAAGACACTCGTTGCCATCTCCTTGCAGACATGACATTATGAGAACCCCTCACAAATTAGCTTACATAGCAGAAAATAAAACTGAGTTTACCCTTTAAAAAGACAGAGTTCACGGTCTTCAGGTGCTGAAAGTAGAAACTGGGGCTGAAAAGAGGCCAAATTGCTTTAACATTTAACCAATTTGGATCAGGCAGGCCGAAGTCTACGGTCACGATGAGCAAAGTGAAACACAAAGGAAACTTAATTCTCCCGTTTTGTTCTACTGAAAAATGGGTTTCTGGTAAAGCACAGTTAATCACAGTGAGGAAATGACATGTCATAGTCATGGCACAATTGTGACAGCACCGCTGCTGCTAATTTATGAACTCTGTGACCATTTGTGATTCTCTTCTTTGTACTAAATCAAAGGTTGAAGGCCAGAGTACTCCAGGTTTGTATGTGATTTTGCTTTGACAGGCACCTCATGCACAATATCTTTATAAAATGAAGATATCTATTATACTTTTCATTTTGTAAGTTTGGGAACAAAAATGTTAGAGTAATTGAACGAGGTATTATTGCATGACTAAAATTTGGTGGGGAGCTCTTTTTTTTTTCTTTTCTTTTTTTTTTTTTTTTTCCTTTTTTTTTTTGTTTCAAAAGTTTTAAAAAAGTGCCTTTCCTAGCAAAAAGCACACCAAGAAATACCACCTAGACGACAAAGAATAATTTTTGATTGATTCAGGACACACTTTGCCTTAATAATTTTTTTTCCTTCTACTTTCTAGGAAGCTGCTTAGTGAAGAGAGGAAAGGGACACTTGAACAAAAAGGTTTCTTGCAAAGTTATTTCACACAGATGAATCTGTGTAACGAAGACCTTTCTGCTACTTCATGTACTGGCTAATGAGAAAAAGACATCCCAGCTTTTAAATCCAATTGCACTTAGCTGACCTACAGTTCTATTCATACAGAAGTAGATGGGAAAAGGTAACAATTCCCACCTGACCCAAAATTTCAGGACAGTAATAAATTTCAAAGCATTTTCCTTTTGCAGGCTGAGTAGTATTACTATGAAGGTGAGCAATAAATGCATTTCTGCTGATCTCTGCATTTCATTCTGATGAAAACAAATGCAGGAATACACACAATCTGGGAATTCTGTGGTCTGGGAACCACTGGATCCAAAAAGCTGAATTTCATTGTTATTGAGCAGGTGAAGTTCCCCACTCAGCAGCTCATGTTCCAGGCAGAACCATCCCACTTTCTGCTTGAAAAAAACAAAACCCACCCCTCAACCTGTTTTTAAAAAAAAAAATCACTCCAACAGAAAAAGGTGTAGCAATGATCACATAAAGATAATCTGGCCTACAGTGGACATGCTGTGACTTAGATGGGGTCTTAAAGAGGAGGAGGAAGAAATAATCATGTTTGTTGAAGATGTAACATAATTCTGAAGAAATTGAAATTGTTGCCTCTGTGTGCGGTAGGCTTAAACAATATTTAAGTGGCTGTTATTCCACTTTGGAAATCTGTTCTGCTGTGTGTTCTGTTGAATTAGACCAAGAATAAATTTGGACGAAGACAAAGTGCCAGCTCCATCAGTGAGAGTGGAACAGAGATCACACTCGAGTCAGAGGAATAAAAAGAATGATTAAATGAGGTCTACGTGCTTTTTGTGAGACGTACGGCTGGAGGCTCTTTTATGTGAAACGACTTCAAAGCTACCTTGTAAGAGTACATTAAAAATAAAATAGCACCCAGAAGAGATATGAGAGGGCAGAATTTTAACCCTGAAAATTTCTGCTTTTCTTGGTAAATTACAGATAACACTCATCAGCAGTACTTAAGCCACTTCTCCTCCACGAGCTCGACAGTGGCAGGCAGGAGTGTTGTGACAGTCCAGCTCCTTTAAGTGGCACAGAGACAGCCCAGAGAGAGCCAAGTGACAGGAAGATTGTCTAAAAGGCACAAAGATTGTAGGGACAAATTTCTACATGCAGCAGCCACCTACCACCCACACTGTAATAAAGATAACCTTCAATGCAGAGAAGACATCAAACTGTACTTTGTAATCTGCAACACTGACTTCACAGAGCGATATTTGTACATTTAAATGCTCCAGTGCCTCCTGTTGCTGCATCCAGGCTGATACTACATGTGTGCATTGCTGGGAGAGAAGGTCCTCTGTCCTTATTAAAGGAAACACATCTGGTGTGTAAGCCTTCTTTATATTGTGTCTGATTTTATCATGATGGCTGAACACTCGTGAAGCAAGAAAACAATTGGGCTTTAGCCTTGTGATGGGAGCCCTTGCTGAGATTTTTCAGCCAAGATGCTACATCTTTAACAGACTTTTAATTGATTTCATGCCTAACTATTTGCTACACACCATATTTGTGGTCCCTTAGGTGGTTCAAATCTTAGATGTCTCAAATCTCTCTGTACAACTTGTTCTTCCTTTACAGAGCTATAACTTATTCAAGGATGTATCTGGAGCAGCTCTGGGTGAGGGGAGCCACCTTCTCTGCTCTCATCTCAGTGGGGTGGAGCACTGCAAGCACTCTCTTCCCTTCCACCCTCCTGTGCCAGCCTCCCCTGCACTGTGCCCTTGGGGTTCCTTGGCTCTGTGCCCCTCTGATGGGGAGAGGAAGGTGCTTGAGTGTCTTGGGTTGCAATATATAACCAGCAGTGTGTATTCTATTTGCCATCTGTTGAACCTGACTGGGGAGGTGTTTTCTTTATCTCTTGTATAACCCATCCCTCATAACTCCAGGGGGTATCTTCTGTCCATGGGCAGCTGTTAAACCAGCTGGGGCAGTGTTCTTATCCCTGCCAGGACCCACCCTCCCTCCAGGGATATCTGCTGTCCATGGGCAGCTGTTAAACCAGCTGGGGCAGTGTTCTTATCCCTGCCAGGACCCACCCTCCCTCCAGGGATATCTGCTGTCCATGGGCCATCCAGGCTCACTGCAGGGCTGATACAATTCCATCAGCCCAGGGGGAGAGGCTCCACCCAGGGGAGGAGCCCAGCATTCCCACCTGGATCAAAGCTGAGATCCAGAGCCCCAGGGCAGCCTGTGTGCACAGCATTCCCAGAGGGACTCCAGACCCATCTCAGCACCACTGAACCCTTCTACAGGATCATCTCTGCTCCAACAGAACCACATTGGTTACTCCAGGAGGACTTAATTGGACTGCTCCAACAGAGTGTCAGGTTGTGTTCTGACTCTGTCAGTGTTTCTAGGATTTTTTTTTTTTATTTCCTTGGGGTTTTTCTGTACTACTACATTTGTATTTTTAATATTCCTAGTAAAGAACTGTTATTCCTATTCCCAAATCTTTGCCTGAAAGCCCTTAATTGCAAAATTATAATAATTTGGAGGGATAGGGTTTACATTCTCCATTCCACAGGAAGCTCCACCTTTCCCTGGCAAACACCTGTCTTTCCAAACCAAGACATTGAGGAAGGAAAGGGGTCAGGGGCACCCCCAGATCTGCTCTGTTTGCACTGCCAGGGAGATTGGGAGACATGACTCTGATGATGCCTTGGGATTTCAGCTTTTCTATTTTCCATGTGTTTGTCACCCTGCAGTTCTTTAGTGCAGAACTCCAAACTCCACACACAGCCTCAGCTGCTGCTTCCCCACTTTGGTCAGACACAACAATTCCTCTGCAGGCCTGGGAATCAAGGACACCTCACTGCCTCAGGCCCCAGGGATGGAAACAAAAGTGAGTTGGGGGCAGCAAACTGGGGGTAAATGGCTTCATTACCTGAAGCTGTAACTGGAAATGAACCCCCAGTGTGCACATGGACCAAACTGACCAAAGTGTGAAACCCCTGACCCATTGTCCATTTTGGGTGCAGCCCCTGGGGGGCTTTGTTTGCCCTAAATGTACCTGAAGGCCCTTCAAGAAATAGAAATAAACTGCTTTTTATTCCCTTAACTCTGTCTGGCCTCTGTTTTTAGGGAGCCCCAAAAGGCATCAACTCCTCTGTGTGAGGGAGGCACAGAGACACCTGAGCCTCCCCTCTGGGGTGGGTTGTCACCAGGTCCGTGGTGACAGCTCCACACCCACCACAGCTGAGGCCGTGTAAAACTGGGATTTACTGACAGTGTTGATAAATTATCACCCACCATCATCTGCTATCAGAGACAAACTTCAGCCTTCCAGATTGAAAGCTTTGCTGTGGCTAACACTTGGGAAAGTCTTATATTTCATTCTGACTTCTGCTGAAACAGTGAAACACAGATTTTGCTGGGTCAGCAGATGCATACTATCACGCCTGTCCAGATCCCCTTTTTTTAGGCAGATGTTAATGTCTGCTGATATACAGACAATTCATGAATTTTATAAAATTATATACATTATTTACTGACTTATATCATTTAGGGGGAAAAAAAAGTTATTTCAAAATCTATTATTTATACCTTTTCCAGTGTTTCCCTCAGCTACATATATAGTATGTATAAGTAATGTGGGTACAGTTGGACTTATGCAAGTAAATTTTTAGGAATTACAAAGCCTTGGTTGTGGGTAAAATATTTTCAACAGCTCCTGCATACTACTAAGTATTTTTTACTGACAAATGCACAGTCAGAGTATTTATACATGAAATTACAGTATCAACTAACACAGTGACAGCTTCATTATTACCATGAAATTTTGGAGTCTATTTAGAATTCAAGTTCAACTGAGAAAATAAGCTAAGGTATTTACTAATAAGATATTAAATGCACCTACAAAGTGGTCCAAACTATCCTGTCATGGCCACATTTAAAACTTTTGATGGACAATAAGTTATAACATCTTTTCAGTGAAAAAAAAAAGTCTCTGTGTGCAATTACTTTACACAGATTTGGTACTTCATCTAAAAATGAAAGGTGAAAAGTGGTTAAAGCACAAGCAGCCTGGATTTTTTTACGATGACAATTCAGAATTTTCAGTGTCTGAGGCAATTCAAACTGAAAAGCAATTTTACTCCTACATTTACCTTCAAAAGGTATTCCACAATAGTAACTTTCAATTTGTAAGCCAATGTGAGCCCATTATTGCTTATAGGGCACGACAGCATTTTTGTTAACCCTTCAGTGCCCTGAAGAATTGGTGACTTCTAGCACATTGGATCTCAGGTGGGATGGCAGCATTGCCCCATTTTGGAGAACCAGACCTGTGGGAACAGCACCTGCCTGAAGTTGGTGGGTCCAGGAGTCCCTCAGCTAGTATTTTGCAGAGAAAAGGACAGCAGGAAAAATTAAGAGTTTGTTTTCCCCTCTTCTGTGCTTTGGGTGCTGATATCGTCTTGGGCAAGAGCTTCTTGAAACTAAGATGGACAAATATTTCCATGCACTGAGAAGAAATGTGGGCCACCCACCACTCCCTACCAATCCCAACTGTACCCATGTTCCTTTCCAGTAGAAGAAAAACATAAGAAACTCCTTATTATTCTACATTTTCCTCATCTGAATCCCATTTGTCAAAGACTGCACCTTTTTGGGCAGTAATTTGTGACTTTTATTTTTTTCCCCACCTCCTGATCTCCTGCATATAATAACCTCTGTGCAAGACACCATATTTACAGAAATAAAGCTTTTGAACTCCTCCTAGATCATCTGATGCATTTCTTGGGTGCCTATATAAGTCTGCACACTACATAAATACAAGAGATACGCCCCCAAATTAAGCTATTTATTCTTAGACTGGAATAAAACATCAAATTAGGCACCTGCTATGTTTTTAGATCACTATTACTTATAATTTATTACTAACTATGGATTGGAGGGGAGTGGAGAGCAAAGAAGAGCTAGAAGGGGAGGACTTACAAAACAATTCCATTTGTCACTTTTTTTTAAACTCCATGAACTTGAAGGCAATTTCCAAAAGAATTTTCTCCCTTACAAGTTAAATCCTTTTCCTCCTCCTTCTGTTCCAGTGCTGTTAACAAAAAGCAGCTCATAAATCAAACTTTAATCAAGCTGAAAATCCCAGTTTTATTTCTTCGCTTCCCTAGGGGGTCAGAGCATTTTGCAGAATCTTTTATTTTCTGAAATTCTCCTCTTCAGAACTTCTGTTTGCTGCTTGCTTTCTCTCCTAATAAAATTATTTTCATTTAGGATTACCACCCTCCTCTCCTTCCTGACACTGCACTTGCTTCTTCAGCCTCCTGTGATTGAAAGTATTTAAAGCCCTGCAACTTAATTGGAAGAAACATGATTGTAAGGGATTAGCAACCCCTCAATTCAATATACAGAATTATGTTTACACAGCCAAGGAGAGATTAATCTGCTATTTCTCTAATTTTTCTGCTGTTTCCCTGGCTCTAGACTTCAAATCTTTATAAACTAAGACCATGTTCAAGCAGGACAGTTGGTGGAATCTCAGGACATTGTCACTATCAACTCATCCTGTGAATGGGGATTAGGTTGAATTTCCTTCCAGTACTATATATTACATACTATTCTTATTTATTTTCAATTCATGCTCTCTATTTGAGGAAGTAACAGCCTGCTGTAAAGTTTAACTGACACAGCTGATTAACAAGTCTTGAAACGACTCCTGGATTACTTTATCTTGGAATGAAAAATGACTTCTTCCTTTTAATCTGCAGTTAGCAAAACATTGATTTGGGACAAATAGGCATTGATTTAAAATTTGGACTAGATCATAAACTTTGTAACCCCCATTCTTCTTTGTTACCATTTAAAAATATAATTTAAAATGTTGGACTCGAGGCACTGCAGCCTCTTTGAGGCTTATTTAGGAGTAGAGCAGGGGCAGGAATGAATAAAAGCAAGCAAGCTGCCTTTGGGTAGCAGGATAAGAGGAACTCAACCAGAGTAAGCAAATGAAAGGAACATTTCCTATGAGACTGCCTTATGAGATTTCCAGAATGACTAAGATTGTCTTTAAGGTGATAAGCCAAGTTTTATACTGCAGTTTAGTGAATCACTTCCCAAGAATGAATAGAATTACGCCTATGGCATTTAGTATAAATCAATGTTGAAGGACAAGAAAGCCCCCCAGCTAACACTTATAAAAATCTGCCTCTTTTACTTCATTCTGTTACCCACTTGTTTTCTTTTATGACATGATGGAGAGAGCTCTGAGCTGCAAGAGGTGAATAAAAGAGAAAAGTTCTTCAAACAGTGAAACTTCCCAATTCAATCTGTAGTAAACCCAGGCATTCCAGATACGGAATTTAATTTCTTTTAAACTTACTTCACTACTCGACAAAAAAGATAGAAGAGTGTAAAGAGACAGTTTTACACAGGAGGCACCTTCCTTATTTCTTTTAAACAAGGAGCTATTTTCCCCCAAAATAAAAGTTCTGAGTAAAGCAATCAAACTGATACATGAACATTTCTTTTCCTAGTAAAGAAATCAAGCTTCCCTGAATCGAAGTGCCATTCCAAGTACATAATTTAATAGTACAGACTCCCCAGAACAAAGCTCAGGATTGGATTTCCTGTCATATAGAAGTGGAGGTGTCTGGGCTGCCAGGGGAACTTTTGGAAGGGAATACTTTAAATGCTCTAACTGTATGGAATATGCACACGAATATCAAAGCAGAATATAAGCAACACATGTAAAATAATAAAATAATATTTATAATACATAATAAAATAATAATGTGTAAATTATTGCTAAAATCTACTGAGGGGCTACTTGCTCAGGGTTGTAGCAGGGATGTATTGAAGGCTCCCTGCAATTCTGCTCCTAAAGGTCTGAAGTGTTTCCATGCAGCTTCTGTGTTTTACTGATTATGATGAACAGTTTAATACTTTTTGGATTTTGCTGATTACTACTTTTCTATTGACCATGAGCATTTGGGGAGAATTTGAGCTACACTGCCAGTAATAAACACTGATTGTCAAGAACTCTTTCCATGTCCCAGGCCTTTAAAGTCAAGATCATCTTGCTAGGACAAGACAAGTAGAAACCCACAGCAAGGTCACAATCTCCAGAAGCTGCGGTACCACGAGGTTCTGCTGCCTGAAACATTTCTTCTGGTGTACAAAAGTCACTGTAATCAATTTAAGTGGGCTAAATTGCTTGGTTCAATCAGTAAAACAAGAAAATAAGGAAAACAAGAAAACAAGAAAACAAGGAAAATAAACAACACAACCCCTCTGAACTCATTACTCATGCATTTTCATTTTTTTCAAATGAGCTGCTGACAGACAGCCATTTTAATTTTTTACTTTGTTTTTGGTCTCATTCTTCAAATAGACTTTGGTTACAGTAACTTCAAGTGTGACAAATAAGGGATTAATTCTTTCAGGAGCTGCTATTAATTCAGCATTGAATGTCACGAGTTTATTCTCCAGAAGTTTTAGCTGCTTTATAAAATTTTGTTACACCCTTAGCAGGACTTTGGATAAAATTAACTCTGGAGTAATTATCCACGTTAAGGAGCTGACTACCTCTGCTGGAAATGAAAATGCTGAACACCTCAGTGGGCACTGAATTTTCGGTGTTATCTCCAGATCTGGTGTTGCTGTGAGCGGGGCTGCACAGCTCAGAGAGGATTCAATGAGCTGTGCAGGCACTGCACTCCATCACTCTCACAAGTGCAGGTAGGAGAATAGGGATTTGCATGGATGTGCTGATGCTTTTGGGGGAATGGGGGACTCCTTTAATGTGTCCTTCACACAGCAGATGGTTCGTGAAATCTGCTTCATGGTTGGGGAGCTTTGTAAAGGCTTGTAAAGATTTGTTGCCCACTGCTTGAGCCACAGAATGAAGATATATGCCCTCACCAAAAGCACCCAAGAAAATCAATTGTAATAGCAACAGCTCACGGAATAATCACAGGGGGGTTTTTTTCTGAAATTAAAGAAATATTTGGTTTCAGTTAAATAGGGAGGTTTGGTGTGACACTGAGAAATTTTGCACTCAAATAACAAAACTGTGTTCATAATCCTCTGAAACCTCGTTTTCCCGTGGTAAAAGAAAACATAAAATGTATTTAACATATATTCACAATCTTAAGGAGTATTTCAAACACAGGTCGCCCCAATTCTTTATAGACTGCACTCTGTATAAACAATTAGAATATCTGTTAGTGTAGAAAGGTGAAACCAAAGTTTCTCAGCTGAGATCAAACCTTTGTAAATCCTTGGACCTCTCTGACATTTACTAATGTATTTTCTCCTGTGCCATCAATCAGTTTGTAACTTTAAGCCTTTTTTTCCTTTGTTATTATTGTACCAGAGTGGAACCTTGAGGCAACACTGCTCTAAATTGTTTACTTCATCTTACCCTGGCTTTAGTTTCTTATCAAGTTTCTAATCCAAAGCAATAATTTACCTGACAATTCATGACAACTCCTTTTCTATTAATCTGTCAGAGACTTTAATCTTTTCATATTCCAAGGAATTATTCAAACAAGGTGCAATGTATCTGTTATTCAATCAACAAAAAAGAAATCCCAAAGAAGCAGGATAGGAAAATATCCTATTACAAAGGCCATGCAGGCATGATTTAGGTTGTTTAGAATTCTTTTCTAAAAGAATTTTAGAAGGTTTTAGGTATTTTGAAACATTTTGCCAACATGTTGTGTCATTTTGAATTGATCATTTCTAGAATTGTGTAAAAACTTGATGCAGCAGCTGCTACCTTCTTCCTTCCACCCTTTATTTGGATGCAAACATCTTTTGTTAACAGCTTGCTCGTGTTCATGTGTTCCTTCAGAACTCAGATATCTACAAAGTCTGTGCTTGAAGATTTTTTACACTCCTCTGACATACTATGCTACCTCTACTTTTGGCTCAGATTTGAATGGCAGTGGAATAATGCAAGTAAATAATCAATTTTTCACCACCACGTGATTTCTCAACTCTTTCTGCTTCCCAGTATTCTGTCATAGCTGCTAATTCTTTTGCAGTTGTCATATTTCTGACTAATCTGAATTATTTCCTGATTAATCCAGTTCAGGATGTGTTTTCCACTGGTTTCTGGTACTGGTACTGATGTTGTTCCACTCTTTCTTACTTGGCTTGCAAAAATTTTTATTGACTTCAATTGGTGAAATTTCCATTTTCTCATGGAAAGAAACTGATTTCAGAACCTACTGCCAAGACCTTTGAACCAATACAAAGAGAAAAAAAAAAATCCAATGCACCCTTTTTATACCTTCTGATAATTCCTCTTTTGCCAAGAAGGAAGGTCTAAGTAAAACATGCACATTTTACAGCCCTATCTAATAATGAAAATATTATGTACACAGAATATTTAATAAAGTACACTGAGATCTGAGTCTTTGCTGTAATTTATAGCTTGAACCTTCCACATTGAGTGGCTTGCCAAGACTCACAAAGGGAAATCTGAAGGCAGGAGATGTGTTTTCACGTTTGATTCATTGTTTGGCCCGTCCCAAGCCAATTGAAAAGGCTCCAAAATTAGTTTTTACACAACTGAAATACAGCTGCAGCTGACTGGAAAACAGAGGGAGAGGTGAATGCCCAGCTAATGGTCATAAGGAAGTAGAGGAACAAACCTCCCAGCCCAAATGGCTTCTAAAGTTACTTAGAATTCACTTAGAATTTCAGCTCATCATCGAGGTGTTTCTGTTGATGTCTTTGCATGGTACTGGTCAAATAAGAACTTGTCCTTTAAAATATTATAAATATTTTAGAAAAAATGTAATGCCCTTCAAGGTCCTTGAAGTCTTAGCATGAGTTAGCATGCTGGTCATACAAAATAATTCAGACTTGACTACATCAGTTATGTTATCCAGCTAAGGCTTTTGAAGTGGGTGTCAATGGCCTGCTATTACACATATAAATGCAGATATACATATTAATCTTACAATAATTCTACTGAAGAGGTTCCTCTCCTGACAACACAAAATGTTTTAAAAGAGGATTTTTATCTACTGGTCCTACCATCACTACGTCATATCAGCTGCTTCTCAATCAATCACAGAGAGCCTAAATCATATTATATAAACCCCACAAACTATTTCCATAAGTAATAACTTCTTCTCCATATCCTGCCCCATAGAATGCCAATGATCATCAGATTCAGATAAAATAGCCAACATTCTGATACCACAATTCTGTAAAAGTTTACTTTGAATGAAAATACTACAGAACTAGACAGTGTTACACAAAAGCCTGCATTTGTCATTACTTCGTCTGACAAGGAGAAAAAAAAAATCTGAAACAACAGATAAAATGTTTTAAATACATATGTATATATAAATAGTTTGTCTCTCATTAGTACCTTTCTCCTCCTTGACCTTCTTTTCCCAGAGAAGAGCTTCGATTTCTTTTTAAACTATTTTGGCTTTCACCACACAAGATTTCTAAGAGCTACACTCAGGAAATTGGGTTTGTGCATCATGGCAGGTCTGGCATGTGAGGAAATCTGCTACATGCTGGATTCCCCCCCTCCCCATGGCTGTCCAAAAATACACAGCACAATTTCCATCCCATCATTTCAGCTAAGAAGAAAATCTGACAATTTATTACAGTCCTCCTGTGCCAGATAATAGTCCAATTGATGGTATGTGACAGAGCAGCTTAACTTCAAGAGCCAGCGCTTCTTCATATAACTGCAGTCACTTTTGCTTTTCTCAACTTCACCTCAGTAACTGATTTTTCCTTGCTGCTGTTTTAATTTTGATGTGTCTTGTTTCCTCAGGAGGTTGCCAGGAAAGTGAATAAAAAATAGGCTGATGCAAAATATTCTGCATAAGGTGCCCCATCTCCCCTCTAATGTATCCACAGAGAAGTGTGGAGATATTTGCCAGGGATCTGATGTAGACAAACAAAAAATTAAACTGTAAAAACTTCTCTTTCACTTGGAAAAGTGTCAACATGACTACACATCTCCAGTGAAAAATTGTTAATTAATCCAGACCAAGGTCAGCTTGCTACTGCACCAGATTTGCCCATGCATGAGTTACTCTGCTGTAAATGCAGAGTAATAAATTAGAGTAAAATTTTTTGCGACTGCAAAGAATTTTATATGTGTTAATAAGGTGGAAATGATCAACAGAAGACCCAGAAGTCTGGAAATGTTGGACATTACTAGCACTAGGTAAGCACTCCATTTCTGCACACTCTGTCCTACGAGCTGAATATTTTAGAAATGTTCCACACTGTTTAATGTATATATAGCACTGATGTATCCCAACATCAAACTGATATACCCCCATGCCAAAAGACCCCGAGCACTGCCAGGCTGGCAGAGGCCAAGCAGGAGTTTTTTACTGGCCCAGCCTGCCCTAACTGGGAGCTCAGGAACTCTGTGAACCAGCAGGGGAGAACTGGAAACGCCCTGCAAATGACAGCTCCTGTTCATTTCCTGTTCTCCTGGAATTCTCCATACATACCCACCCACCCACAGGGGTTCAAATGCATGGTCACCAATACCCACAGGGCTTTCCCCCTGGTGAAAGTTCTCCTTTTGGGATGCCTGCCTCAACTGTGAAAGAAATCAGTGAAAACAACGCAATTATGAGTGATGCAGTATTTTTAATTTACCCATTTGTAAAATAAATAGTGATAATTGTAGAAATTCTGGAACACCAAGCAGCTCAATCCTTTTCACATCAAGGCTGTAGTTAACTGGAGATTCTGAAGATATTGAATGACTAAATCTGCATTATGAGTTAATGCACAAACTTAGCTTTTGATCATGCTTAAGATATTTACCTTCATAAGGACCCAATAAGTAACACATAGTGGAACTGAACTCATACATCAAATATTGGAGTATCTTAGATGCAAATAAAATCAAAGTTAATTAACTTCCTTTAAGGTAATACATGAACTCCTTTCAAGATACTGAAACTAAGATTTTTTTTTAAATAGCTGTTTGCTTTAAATATTTTAGAGGGTTTTTTTACAGCTTTATTTAAGAAACTTTTTAAGTAGAAAAAAAATGAATTCTTTACTGATGCTTTTCCCTCTGAAATACTAAAACAGCTTGTATGGTTGAATCTCATGTTACTGAATAATTCTGAAATCTATTATTATATTCAAGCCTTTAATGAAAAAGCACTTTTGAAGAGATTCATGGACCATGCCACATTCCCTGCATATTTGAAAGAAGTAACAAGAGCACTTCTTTGCAATACCTAAAAGTACTTTTTTTTTTTTTGAACAAAAGAAAGAATTTTTCTTTTAGAATTATATACTTCTTATAATGCTCCTTAGCTTCAAATCTCTTCAACCCCAGGTGCATTTAAACAATGAAACTGTGATTTGCTAATGGGAATACAACATAAAACCACAATCTGATTGTACTTCAGAGATAATGCTGGCTTCTCCTCTCCCCTTCCACTCCTATCTGTGCTCTGCCTCTCCAAAAGAAGAGTTTGGGGTAGCTGCTAGGCAAAGCCAGGCAATGCTCAGCACCTATTCAGACACTGGAAAATAAAAAGTGAAAGTTGTGCATTCTAATTCTGCTTCTTTTATAACCATCCTCAGTCAAAGGGGGGTTTAAATGGTGAATTTATACACCACTTAAACAACATGGGAATAAAGCTTCACTGTTAAATATACATAGGTGGGGATCATCTTTCAATAGAGCCCTTATTAAATTAATGCATAATTTCATACAGTACAGAGATCAACAACTAAATTCAAAAGCGCTGGTATTTTTATTGAATCTGAGCCCCTGAGTGTTTGGGAAGTAATATAAAATTAAAACCTTTTTAACCTTAGCTCCTGTAGTTGTCACAATTATTTCACTGTTTGCCTGAGTTCAATCCAAAAAATCTACTGAAAGTCAGTGGAAGTGCTTTGTGGAATTAAACAAACAAAGAGAAAAGCACTAAACTTCCTGGATCAATTAAGTCACATTGTAATTTGTATGAGGTTGAACCAGCTAATTCTGTCAGCAGGGTTCACCCTTGGATCTTGCTCTGAGCTTCCTGTCCACACGTGCTAACACATTTACAGAATCTCTCTTGGACTGGAGACAAAAGATCTCCCTCCCACTAGATGAAATCTGGGACTGCTCCATGAGCAAACATGGCAGAGGATGCACCAGGCATCACTCCTCCCAGCTCAGCCTTCAAAATGGGCTTTCAGAACCACCCTCAAACACCATCTGCATGCTTCTCACACCCTACTGTCCTGCTATAAAAATACATTTACAATTCTCTCTCAATCTCTGAAAAACAGTTACCAAATACCCACAGAAAATGGATGTTTTGGAAGTGCATTGGTGAGTAGTGTCTCCTTGTGACAGCGGGCCTCAAAGTGCCCCAAAGGACTCCTTGGCTACTCTCAGGAATGGAACAGCTTGGTGTTTCCAGCTTAGAGCCCTTAAAAACCCTGGTTAAAACAAACAAAATTCCCAAGTCTTCACTAAGAATCTCTAATGACAGCTGAATAGGTCCCATGGAAAGCCAAGCAGGAAGGACTAGGGGTTGGAGAATGGGGACGTGAGCATTTATGGGACAACTGCCCAGGAAAGTTCAGCTGTGGGGTCTTGTGGGCTGCACAGCCCTACAAATGAGGGTCATATATTCTATATGTTTTAAACAGGCCCACAGCTGGATTAAAACAAAGAAACAACTTCTAAATAATAATAATTAAAAGAACCAACAAAACCCCTCAGTGTAGGTGTAGATACTGATGCACACACAAGAGCAGGGCTCAGTGGAATCCCTCATAAGCAACCAAGTGAACCAAGAATCAGCTTTTTCTACACAATTATTAAAATGTGAACCACTGACTTCATCATTCTCTCCCACCCCATAAAAATCTTCACATGTCATCCATAATTAGAAGAGATAGTTTTAGTAGGGTTATAGATGCTGACACACCCAGGGTGTTCTAACATTAATGGCAGTTTTAAAAAACGAGTTTCTGGTTCAGCATCTGTTGATGGAGAATGTGTCCAAATATTTGTAGGTCTCCCTGCAGCCCTCTGGTTTCAAGGTGAGCTGTTCTTCTCTGCTGTGTCCTGATCCATAATAACTCTGATCCAAACTTAACACTTCCCAAAAGCACAAAGTGTATTTAATGAATCCAAGCAACCACATACTCCTCTAAGAGCTGACATTTTGGGTTAAGTTTTTCAAGTCAGCACTAAATAAGTTTGTACAGGAGGTGAGCTGTTTAAGCTTCAGCTTCAAAACCCTGAGCCAGGATGGCCACGGTTAGGAACTATTAACTCCCATATTGAATCACAGGGCTCCAAGGACTGGAGACTTTACACACCATATGTGCTGTGAAGGTGTCCTGAAAGAAGGGATTATGGAGTGCTTTGAGTAAAAAAAAAAAAAAAAAAAAAAAAAAAGAGTGGAAAAGAGTGTACAAGGATGCACTGTCAGTGTTTCCTCCAGTTAGTTAAAATAAAATCTCTCACTTCTAGATCAGATGACAGGATCCTATTGTTTCACTACTAATCTATTGTGCAATTCTTCAAGTATCTGCTAATTCCAGACGTATTTTCACCAAATTAACAGCCCAGTTTCCACCATTATCTACTTGCCAAAGGCGTGCTGACCTTCATTAACAATATTAGCAACATTTCTGAATGGATGTGAAATGGTGGCATTTGGGGAATAACTTCAGACATCTGCTCCTTCCTCCCTCAAACCTCCTCCAGTCTAAATAAGGCCACGTTTTGCTGACTCTGTGTAAGAAGGGGGATAAAAAGGGTCCAAACTTAAACAGATTACAAAATAAACTCGCTGAGATTTTTCTGATACCCTCTTCCTTACAGGAGCACAGGTTCCTCCAACAGAGTTGAAGGAATCACCATCGCTGCTCCTGAGTGGGCGATAATTTGTCACTAAACTGTTCGCTGCCGCCTAAAGCTTGAGGGAAAATCTCAACACATCACAGCTCTCTGTCAGATCCTGGAGCAGCCCTCCATCTCCCAAGGCAGCCAGATGATCAAAAATCTTCCAGACGACGCATGTTATTCCTGGAACTCCTTGTCTAGGAGTGTCAGGAGGAATGGCCAGCACAGATCAAAGCAGTCATCCATCTAATCCCAAATCCTGTCTTGAGCAGTGACGTTTTAAGTAAAGAGCCCAAAACTCTTCATTCAGGAGACAAATCTACCCTGTGAAAAGTGCACTTTTTACTACGAGTGCCAGAAGACTGTTCATGCAAGGAAGCATAAGATCTGTAATCCTTTCAATACTCTGACATAATTTAAATACTAATCATTTCAAGTAGAGTGTTATTTTATTCTTATTAATGTTCAGTTCAGGATACCATATGGCAATGAGTGATGCAGATTAATCATTAGTCCCAGGAGAAAAACAAGCTCTCTGTGCTGATTTTGAACTGGCCAGTTTGCCATTTCTCTGCTCCTTCTCCTTGAAGAGTTTAGAAAATACCTTCCCCACATCTTCCACCATCCCATATCACAGCTTTACCATGTCACCTCTCAAAAATCAAACCTTCCTCTTCCATTAGGAGGTTTCAGTGAACAAAAATAAAGACTGGACCAGGATGCTGAAAAATAAACTGGGGGTTGTTTTCTTGGGATGTGTAATGGGTTAAAAGCCAGGTGAGAGTCAGAACTTTGCAGTTCGGGGGTTATAGGAGATAAGGTGAAAACATGGCAGGCAGGAGGTGGGAGAGCAGACCATCAAATGGGAACAACATCTGTCCTACACCTGGCATCCCCTCCAGGTCATTTGTGCCTTCTCTATGATTTTACTGCTTGTTCCTTTCAGTCCTCCCCTATCAGAAATTTCGCCCTTAGATTTGTTCAGAGGGATTCTGAAATACTCAAACACAACATTAATGGGGAACATATAAGTGCAAATATATGAATGAACAAATTAGGCCTGAAGTGGTTTTGTGTGTAGGACTTGTACTGTCAAATAAACTTAGAAAAGGTGAAAAGAAATGAAAAAAATACAAGCAATTGACAAGTTGGTTTTGGTTTTTTTGGTTGTTTGCTTGGTTTTTTGTTTGTTTGTTTGGTTGGTTTTTTCTTGTTTGTTTGGTTTTGGTTTTGATTTTTTTAATGGGAGAAGTTGTATGATTGAAAGGAAAAACAAGTTTGTAGTCACATCCTTAATTATGTACCTTATTTTTTTTTTTTTTTTCTGCGTAAGCCCTTTGGCTTTACAACCAATGCTCCACTTTTGCACAGTGTCTGATACATCTTGGAGGCTATTATTAATAATATATAATCCAGCTAGACTTGCAAATTATTTTTTTTCCATTTATTATACCTGCTCAGGCAAGTTTGACAGACTAAAATATTCACTTAAAAGACTCCTTGATTTACCAGAATGTAGCAGGTCAGTGTAGGCCAAAACTTACATTCATATTTTAAATTTGCCTTCCTAAACTGGGAAAGGTATTTAATTATAACACCAAATCTCACTTTCTTCAAGATAACTCATAAACATCCATTAGGAAGTTTATTCCTGAACCACTGTTAGTGTGGGATTTGCTTCTTGGCTACTGTATGGCTCATTAAATACCTGTTTTTCTTCTTGCTGGTGACAGGTGAGTTGGGCCATGCTGTAATTAAGGACAGTGTTAACAGCTGTACCTGAGACATATTTCAGGGAAGCTCAGTCATGCTAAAACACCTGAATTAAGGTGTTCCATGAACTCAGTAGCTGCTATTCTTTAATATATGGGACAAAACAAACATCCACGGGCAGCAATATCACTGCAGCACAGGTGCTGGCCTTGCTAGATAGGAGACATTTAGCCATTGCTAAATTCTGGGCATTCTAGATTTTAAATGGGAAAATTATCATTCTTTAGCATGGAGATTTACTCTTGAAACACTGCCCTGGACCTGCACAAATTTGTACTCCAAATGGAGCCCTGCTGATGAGAAAGAACTGAATAATTTCCAAATGTAGTTGTCAAAGATACATAATAAAATGATTCTCTTTCTGTAGGAACATAAGAGAATGTCTGTGTATGTGGATTATCATAGGAGGGGCTACCCCCTGGGAAAATATAGAGATGAGGACCCTAAAATACAACAGAAAGGGCCAAAAAAACCCCAACAGTGCAGAAAAAAAGAGAAATTACAATCTGAATGTACCTGTTATATGCAGAGGAATTGCCAAAAGAAAAAAACCAAGAAACTTAAAAGTAACAGCTCAGGAGGGTTCTCATTATATGGAGATATATTATATCTCTTGTTCATTAAATGGTCAGTGTTACCCTTTCGTCCCAAAGAAATAAAAAATGAAATAAATGAAATCTACATAGATGCATAGGGGTGAATATTTACAACCAGTCCTCATAATTGTTTGACAATTAAGTTTACAATAGATAAGAACAAAATGCACTGAATACAGCTGCTTTCAAGCACTGTTTCCAGCTACAATGACCCAGACAGAGTAAATCCTGCTATTTTACCCTCTTCTCCTTTAGACTGTGACATATTTCTGTATTCTGTAAATTATCTGAATAAAAAGCACACATTACTATAGTTTTGCTCTGCAAAAGTCACTGCAGAAAAGAATCTGACTACATATGTCAGTTTCTGCTTTGCAGACAAAAGTGATAGGTGCATTGCTTATACAAGGATCATGACAACCACATCAAATAAACTTCATTTTTCATGGAGTAAACTGACAGTGACATTTCATATGGGGAACAGGGGACAGATTTTCAAATCTAAGGAAATCTTTGACAGCTTAGATACAAAACCAGGCTGGGGTACTGTAGACATGTCAGGAAAGAATAAAATCAAACTTTTTTTTCATAGACAATAGAAAAGATTTTACAATTTACATATTTATGGGCTTGTTCAGTTACTCTACAGCAAAGGGAATAATTACCATATTTTCCCAAATCAATCAGTAATTCACATTCATTATATCTTCTACTCTGCTTTAAAAAGGAGTGTTGACTACCCTAGAAGTTCAGGTGAAAGATTTCTCATGCTTCGCCTTTAGAACTTCAAATAATAAATCCAATTAATTAAAGACAATTGCCTTTAATTGAATAACAAGTAATTTTCAGTTTTGTGGGGCAAAGAGAGGAGAGGTTTATAAAATCCTTAAAGGCGATTTCTGCAAGATGATATCAGATTCTTTACCTCAGTCCCTGGAAAGTAATTGGAGGAATACACTGAACAAAAAGAAAGTTCAGATTTCCATTGCACTGTGTGGAAGCCAGATTACTCCAGAATCCTAAATGCAAATTAATGCAAATACTGCTGTTTCCCTATGGCACAACATTATTTGGGTGGCGTAAAGCAAAAAAGAAAAAAAAAAAAAAAAGAAAATCAGCTTTTAATGGAAATGGAATTTGGAAGTCAAACTGTAATAGCAGCTTAAGGATTTCAAAACTTCCTACATGTTATGCTTTATTAAGATTTTGAACATTTTCATGAAAAGAAAACAAAACAAAACAAAAAAACAACACCTATTTCTTCTGTTTTCATAGATAAACTCTCTCCTGCACAAGGATTTGTGGCTGTCTTGTTTGTTCACAACCCAAGTGAAACAGCAAGACACTTCCC
Organism: Phylloscopus whistleri; assembly: GCA_017589585.1. Classification (NCBI taxonomy): domain Eukaryota; kingdom Metazoa; phylum Chordata; class Aves; order Passeriformes; family Phylloscopidae; genus Phylloscopus; species Phylloscopus whistleri. The sequence goes on along the minus strand of JADMLD010001156.1, from coordinate 859,535 downwards.
AAGGCATGAACATCCCCCGTTTACCTGAATAGAATGTTAACACCCAAAATGCAATTTTCACAGATTAAATATTAATAGGTGCATGGATAGTTTGCTCAAAACAAAAAATTATCTACTTCTTTATTATATAAAACTGCTAATTCAGGATACAACACAGCCAGTGTCTCCAGGAGATGATGGTGTAAGCAGTGATTATAAGCAATGACAATGGTTGTTTTCAAGAGAACAATATCAATAAAGTAAACATGCTGAATGTTAAGGAGCGATTTCACAAAGTAACTCTAAACAGTTTGAGTTTAACCCATTGCATGTGACAACCCATTGTCTTACCAGCAGTACCTCAGTCCTATAATTATGTTAATTCTTGTGATGATAATGTCAATCAACGTGGTAGATCTTCATATTGAAAAAAACCCAAAAAAACAACAACAAAACAACCCAAGTATCCAGATCACATTCTATGTGTCATTCCAATATTTTAAGGGATTTGCTTACATACAGACCCAGAGTTCAAGGTAGGAGAAACAATTCTTTGGGATCAAATATATCTACAGGACTTGAATTTATTCTGTCATTGTTACAAAATTACCAATAACGAAGTGGAAATTATTTCCCTACTCCATGCAGGGAATTCCACTTTAGACACTTGGACTGTTCTTGTGAATCAGACAATCAAAGTCTTCCCACCCCATTCTCCTAGGCACACTGCAATATCTTTTTTATTGTATTTGCATGTTCATGACAGAGGCTTATTTTTTTCCCCAAGGAAAGAAATTCAGATATAGTTTGAATTATTCAGAGAAACAAGTCAGAAAGGCAGCACTTGGTATAGTGCATAAAAACATGACTATTATAATTCCACCAAAAAAAAAAAAAAAAAAGAGAAAGCAACGCTTGAGTTACTTCCTGTCTAAAATAAGCTTTGAACATACAGAAATAAACTATCTTTTATTGTTCAACTCTTCTGTGATGATTTTCTCTTCCACACAGAGAGAAGAAACATAAAAGTCATCACTTTCCTTGTAAAGACATGGAGGGAGATGGTAAAGGAGATGACAGAGAGCCTAAGTTTACCCACAGTTTTGGATACCAGAATGATAACTATTTTTTAGATTTTGAAGACAAAGGAAACATGGTAGAACCAACCCATCTGAACTTTAATATTGAGTATTTGACACTTATAGGAAACTACGAGTTAATCTGCAGAAAGTTCTAGTAAAAAATTGTAAAAAGAGGTAAAAGGTGCCTTAAATATTTCAAAACATATTGCAAAGGGGAAAAAAAATGAACAGGGGGCAGGAGGCTTCTTATCCAGCATTAATGGCATCCATAAAAAAGCAGGTGGTGGTGGGGTCTTCTGGTGGGAGGAAATTGAGAGCCATCAGCTCAAAGGGCACTGAGACATCAAACGTGAAGAACAAGATGACCTTGAGAAGGATGGCAAAAGGAAATTTAACACTATTAAAATTTAAGTGTACTAATAACAGGAAATGGTAGCCCAGGGGGCAGTTCATGGGGAAAGTTACAAGATGAAAATATCTTTGGAATACTAATTAACAGGATGACTGCCTCCCAAAATTCTTCCACCCTAGCAACTTCCATTTACTCCCACATACTTCTTTTTAATGCCTCCATTTTCCCACCTCTTTTTCAAAGTATCCCCTTCTTCTTACAGTGTATAAATTTATAGAATTACAGAGGGGTTTTCTGACTGGGAGAGAATTGATCTCTACAGAACTACCCCAGCTGCTCCTCTCTCTAAACATTCCCATGATGATGAAAAAGATAGATGCCCTTTCCTGTTCCATATAGGCTTTTTTGGTATTTTTCTATAGATGTTGGGAGGGATTCATGCTCTAATTCAATACATGAGGGTCTTATCAGAGAGTTTGTACAATTCTTGGATAAAGATATTAGCAATAAAAATGATATTAGATAGATATGGGTGTAGAAAATTATTAAAGCTGGCTGGTGAATGGCGAACTCTGCAACAAGCAGACTAAAGGATGCCTGCTCCTTTGCCTAACAAAATGAATTCCAAAATACATTGATTTTTTTTAATGGATCGGAAGAATAAAAATTAGCAAATTAAAAGAATAATGTTGGTACAAAACAAATGCCATGAATAAACTGCCACAGAAATTAGAAAACTTAAGCACCAGTAAAGGAATTTGATAGCTCCAAGCAGTCATAAGAATCATTTTTAAGACACAGCCTGACATAAAAGATATTATGTGGTATGGTTGCCAGAAACAGAGGCTGATTTTGTTTACACAGAAGAGTTCTATGCTCATAACTCTGAATTTGGCAAACTGCTTGTGCCTAAAATACATGACACACTTTAATCACGGGGATCTTTCTTGGTATATAGAACAATACCACATAAGACATTTACTTTAAAATATTTATATATTCAGGCAGGCTTTAGCCAGAAAAAAAACCACATTAGATCCTTACATCAATAATTTTACATAAAAAGCCCCCACTTGTGAGTTGCTATTGCTTTATGAAAGAAAATATGGCTATTAGATATAAATACACATATATATGGAAGTTTTTGTGTGGAAGTTTTTGCACAAAAGTGCATTTGAAAAATGTGGATACTTGGAAAATAACCATAAGAATAAGACCATAAGACCATTCTTTGGTCTTATTCTGGATCCAGTTTTGCAACCAACAAAACTATTTGTTGTTATAACTATAAACAACAAAAATCCAGTGAGCTACTATTTGGTCTATTAATTGCACTAGCACTACCTCTTCCAGGAGTGGAGGGACCACTTGTAATATTCCTACAAACTGAAAATTCCCTCTACCAACAAAATATAACTTTTATCACAACATATGTTTTTAACTAACAAAATTTTATTTTTTGAAAATTAAGTCCCATTTCTTTCAGATTAAAAAGTAACACAAGTAACTTTGATTTCTCTTCTATAATACGCACTAGAAAAAGATGAGGGGGAAACCCTTGTGTATTTTTGGTCAGTGATTATTTTAGAGGTGTTTTACACCCACAGTCTCTCTGTTTCTTATTAGCATTAGAAAGTGTTCCTTCTTTCTCTCCAAAGGAGAGCTACTGCAGATTTCAAAACACCTTCAGTCTGAGGCTCTTGCCACTTATATAACCAGAATATAATCCAGTATGTAACCAGAATATATTCCACAAAAACTGCCTTGCAATATTGGGAGCTTTTTACTCGTATTTATGGAAATGGGAGAGTCATAACATAAATCCCTGTAAAACCCTTAATGATTTACATCTGCTTAAACCTCGCTGTGAAACAGATAGACACAGCAAAAAGAAGTGGGGTTTAGGATCTGAGTACAAGTTATGCAATAGGCAACAGGTATTTTAAGTCACAAAAGCAGTTTTAGAAGCACGAACTACCTCTTAGTGGTGCTCCCCAGGTCTCCATATCCTTAGGGCACCACAAAATGGTCTCACACTTTGGAGTCTGCTGAAAACACCCAAATGAACTGCTTTAGTCTTTTTAAAGCCTCACTTTAGCTGACTGCCAGTCCCAGAGGAGTGACCCCACACGCATTTGATGAACCCAAAGCCCTGCTTCTGCTCACCTCCTGTTCAGCCTGAGAGCATCACAGCCCTGAGCCCGGGTGGCTGCAAAGGGGGGACACTGGTCTCACACCCCCTGCTCCAAAGGCAATGACCCTAAACCCTTCTGCTCCCTCCTGTCAGGCTTTGCTGGTGTGTTGATAAAAGCAGGATGGAAAGGCTGGGGTTGAAGCCCAGGAGCTCCTGCCAAAGCCTGCTCCCCATGCAGCAGGAGCCTCACTGCAGTGTGTCCTACAGGGGTTGTTTGTGCTCCCTCAGTCGTGTCCCCCTTCTCCCCAGCTCAGGAAGAGTCTTTGGGACTCTGGACTGACTCCCAGTCAGTGCTTCAGGGCTAGCTGGAAGTTCTCCAGAGAGGAGCAGGAGGACACAGGGCTGCCACCATGTCCCACACAGCCACTCCCCCGTGTGCTCCTGCAGCTCTCTCCGGGCCTTGAATGTGGGGGTTTATTTTTCCTCCAAGTTAAAGGAAAAAAAAAAAAAAAAAAGCCTCTTGGGATTGCTAAAAGAAGATGTGATATGTGATGCAACCAATACATATGGCCCCGAGATTTAAGAAGGCTATTTGTTTTGCAAAGAGGCTTCTCTTGTGAGTGCATTAATTCTGAGAACAGGGTCTCACAGCGCTGCAAGATCAAACTAGCAAGAGACAAAAAATTTAAGAAGCTAAATATGTATGATCCCAGAAAAAAAAAATTAAACAAAGATTAGGTTTTTTAAGAAAATGGCTTCATGCTGTTCATGTATAGTTTTCAAGCCTTCCCTTATTATATAAAAATAAAAAATGTTTATTTCTTTGGATGGCTTGTCAGTAGGTGTCAGTTTGGAATGTTTATGATAAAATGTCAACACAAAGCTGGAGTATATCAGGCCCCTTGTGTTTTAACCCATTTAGTGCTTATGGTTCTATCTCAGTAACTCTGTACATAAAAAAAAATGCATAATATTTTTTCCACTTGATAAGTCTACACTTAAGGGATCCTGGTGTTTTGAAACAGTTATGCATGCCCCGCAGGTTACTCCTTTCTTCCCTCCCGCCCCCCCCCCCCCCCCCCTATTTCCAGATCCTCATTTATTTTTGTTTTTAACAGAATTTAAAATTAAGGGGTTTTTTTAGCGCAGATAAAACAGCCAAGTGTTCACTGATGCTTTTAGGAAAATCCCTCTTTTGAATGCAAAAGCTGTTGCAGTTCCGCTATCCATAGCAGATCACACAGGAAAGTCTAACAAGCTTCTGGTGAAGCACTGAGTTTTTTTTTCTTTTATTATTATTATTCCAGTCAGTCAACTGACAACAGCTCCAACCCGGTTAGAAATCCTTTAAACTGCACTTCAGAAATCACCATCACAATTGCTACTAATTGGCACTTTTTGCTGGCAGCCTCGGGTAAAGAAAAAAGCAGCAGTGACTGAAGGGGGCCATGGAGAGAGTGAGGTGCTCCTGCCTGGCAGGAATCCTCTCCCAAAACAGGGCTGAGGATTCCTGAGGCAGAGGGGCTCTGGAAAAATAAAACACCTCATGCCCCATCCAGGTTGTACCTGTGGGTAACGGGGCAGCATCCCCCTGGGCACAGGCCAGCCAAAGGGTATCAGAGAGCCTAAGAATCATTTAGTAAAGATTGCTAAAATATGTATTTTAAATGGTTACTCTTGAACCTTGCCATTTGCAGGTTGTCTTTTATTACTCTTCCAGCTGACTGTAGGAAGGAAAACAATGCAGCCAGGGTGAAAGCAAGCCATGAGCTGGGCTGTGCCCTGCAAAACCTGAGCTGGGAGAGGATTAAATCCCAGAATCATTCGTTTAAAATTTTAGAAGCCTTTGTCTCAGTCTCAACGACCCTCTTAAGTCTTTGTGGTGTGCTTTGATTGCAATCCATAACTAACCCCCAAGCCCACCCTTCCTGGGTACAAACCCATTTCACACAGCTCGTGTGCACTATGGCTCTTCACTGAAAATGCAAAACTGATTTCCACAAACTGCTAATTTCAAGACTTCTTTTCAATCGTTTTTGATTCCTAATGGTATGTTAGAACCACAAAAACACCATCTAGATTTTGTTAGGAGCTTTCAGTGAGCCATTTATCTTGAGAAAGACCAAGCCTTAGCTGGTGTTCAGGCAAAAGCATTTTCAGGTGAGGGAAATCTGCAGAAAGGATGTAAATTACCCAAGCAATTGCCCTACTGATTGTGTGATATAATGGCTTTCCCACTGAGTGGCGATTAAAGGATTGTGGCACTCCTTTCCTGAACAGCTCTGCTGCAAGACAGCCAAACACAGAGATCCAGGTTTGCACTTTGCCTGCAAGTCCCACCCCAGCTGGACACACACAATATCCTCCCGTAACTAGGAGGCTGTTAGGCTGGCTGGGCAGGTAATGTGCATAAATCAAATCAACCTGTCCACCAAGCTCAAGGAACACTGAAGAAATTATTGCACTTATTTCACATATTAATGAACAAATCACATTTTCCTGGTTTGGGTACCTTTTATCCCTGCTGAAAGCTTCTCAGTGCCAGATGTGCAATAGCTGGAGGATACTCCTGCAGCAAGACTACGACTTGGGCCTACTGCTCAGAATTCCTCACTATTTTCCCTAAAGATGTCTTAATGAGATTAAAGGCTGCAAAGTTCACCTTATGGTGAACAGGTGGAGAATTGCAGATCAAGCTCCCTGTCAGTTCCTGCCCTGCAGAAAAGCTGCCCTGAGTCCCCATGAAGCAGCTGGATTTGTCAGGGTGCTGATCCTGAGCTGTGTCACTGCACAGGAACAACTGCACTTGCACATCCCTCTCAGCACCAGGACAATGCAGCATGGAATGACTTGGATGGTTCCTTGCATCCTCCTCACTTGGATGAAAATCCAAATTGCCTCACGGTGGGGATAATGAATCAGTGAAAGTGAAATTCAGGTACCAAAGGCAGTAATTCAGCTGCTGAAAAAACTATTAAAACAGACCAACCTAAAATTTACTGTTAATGTAGACATCAGAGAGGTTAAAAACAAAAAAAAAAGCAGTATCAAAACCCCCCAAAAAACCCAAAACTTCTTGGCATTTCTGGATAATTACATAAAAATTGAACTCTTCTGGTTATTAAAGGTTAATATGTTCTTGTCAATATACAATATACTTTGGGTAAATATTGTGAGATATGTTTTGTGCTAGTGTAAACCAGTACAACTTGGGGGAAAAAAAATATTGGGGGAAAAAAAATTAAACTGCTTCTTTTTTCCTTACAAGGGAAGCAGTTGCTGGCAGAAATAAATATGTTTTCTGCTTCCTGATTTATTTATTGTTCTGTCAAACTAAGAACATTTGAAGTATTTCCGCACTAAATATATTCAACTTATCAAAAATCATGTACAGAATGAGAACTGTCAGAATAAAATTAGCAAGATTTTCTTTTAGTGTAAGTCGTAACAAACAGAGCTTTATATTTGGCACAATATAATTCTTGCTTTAAAATCAAAATTTAACCTTTAAATAAACTGCAGAACGAAAAAGTGGAATCCTGTTTTTCTGAAGAGGAATTTAGAAACAATATGTTGTTATGCATATAATCTTAATTAACGGAAGTCATTGCACAACCATAATTATGAGACCCACATTTGATGGACACCTGATATTCAAGTGAAAAATGAGTAATTCTGTGTTTTTTGGAATAGGAAGTAGCATAATTTTTTTTGTTCAGCATGCTAGCCAACAGCAGTAAGGATGTGCAGTATGAGAACTAACAACCACAAGCTTTTTGTTTAAATAAATCTCTACAGTTTCAACTGCCAAGTGAAAATAAGGAAATGAATTAATTACAAAATCCTAACAGAAATTTTCACCAAATTGGGCTCCTAAGGAAAAGCAACTTTAATTCAGGCTTTAGTTTGCTAGCAGAGATTTCTGCAAGTAAGATGGTAAAACTGATAAATACTTAACAGATGCATGTGATTAAATCAGAGCAGTTTCATTCTCTGGGACTTAAGAGTCAACTCAGAGCTAAACTATACCTGACCTCCAGCACACCTGATTTTCATCATTGCCAGGTTGCAAAATTCCATTTTTTTCCATCTATAATCTGGAGTAAAAAGTAGTCCTAAATGCAGATTTAATTTTAGTTGCAGTTGCTGATGGCTCCTGCTGGGGAGAGCTACAGAACCTCTCACAGATTTCCCAGGTTCTTGCTGCACAGCCAGGACAGAAGGGCAAGAAGAAAATATTGCTTGATATGGTTAAAACTCTGGAGTGGAAATATGAGACTTTTGTTGTACTGAATGAATGACTGAAAGAAGCTGAAGTTGAGATCATGTCGTAACATCAGGATGGACTCCAACTTATCCAAGCAGCAGCCCTGATGCCAGATGGATATGGAAATAGTGTCCAGAGCAGTAATATAAATTAGGACGGAGAAATCTAACACTGAAATCTTTCAGTCTCCGTGATTTGGTCCCTTCTCCCACTCCAATTAAACCAGCAGTGGAACATTTTGGGACGTTTCATTTTTGTTCTCTCTGAGAAATGCCGTGTCCTTAATTCTACCATTATTTTACAGGTACAAGAACATTGGACTGGCTTGCACTCGCCCTGACTCCATTTAACTGGAGTTAACTTGACTCAGCTGCAAGTGAAGCCATGAATTACTGCTCATCACCCCATGGTTTGGGTGATATCCTTCAATTTAAGGCCCCCACCCAGGATAATGCAGAAGTGTAAGGCTCACTAGAATAATGTGTCTTTCAGCTGGCAGAGTAACCCCATTTTTGGAAATGAAGACGTTCTTACAGACACTTAAAGATGCATTTTAAGGAGGACAACACTGTACTTGAGTTGTATGCCTAATTTGCAGTGCAAAGACAAGAAATCAACTGCTTGTTCTTGACTCATATTTTCAATGAGCTTGTTATTTGCTCTGCTCAGTGTTTATGGAAGAAAAAATTGCTCATTGAAAAGTGAAGTAGAAAAGAACAAAGAAAAAACATTTTTAGCTTAATTTTAATTTGTGCATGCTGGGCAAACAGCATGAATTTTCCTGTAAAAATTGTGTTGAAATTGGAGCCATTGAGCGCGGGAGTGTTCAATCTCAGTTTTGCTTGTTTAACCAGTTCTTGATTTCTGAGCAAGTGAATCTAATGCACTATGCTTGGGGATGTTTCTTACTGTATTTCATTACAGCTGCTGAGAATTTAAAGCAATTAGCTTTTCATGTTTTCTCTCTGTTTCTTTTTGTGTAGTGTTCCCTACCATGGGACTGCTCTTATTATCTTGTATGTTAAAGCTCATCAAATTTGTATCCTAGTTTGCCAGGCAAAAATTAGCTGTGAACTATAGGAGCTGCTCTGGAGTTCTGTTCTGCACACACTGGCTGATTTCTGCAATATGCTGCTGCTCAGAGATCAGCTCCTGGGTTACTGCTTCGCCTTAGGGCGTAAGCAGATGTTCTCAGTTTTGGCAACTTCACGAGAATTTGGACACCAAACTCTGTGTCCTTGCTGTTGTCAAAGTTATTTGAAGGAACTTCCACGCTCTAGAGCAGGACATGGGTTCTAACCAGCAAGTTACAGCTCTGAAATGCTACAATATTCGTTTTATTTTGCACAAATGGAGTGACATTTAAACTTTGGATCAAGCTGTTATTCTCTGTCCTTGCTGTCCCCATGTATTGTGACTTCTTTTGATAACAATTCAGATGTAAGCTTACACAAAAGTTGCATGCAACTCTCAGAAACTGAGAGGGGCATTTAATTATTTTAAAACACTCTTCTGAATTCTTTAGCACCATTCACAATCCCGTCTGTGGCATGCCAACACTGTGCACTTGGCACCATAGAACACAAACAGAATATCTTCATCTCTGGATAGGAACAAGATAGCCTGCACAATCAGATATATTTCATAGAGATAAATCTTGACAGACACTTTAATAGTTCCCAGCACTGGTGGGGATCAGCAGTAAGCTTGTACTTGAACGTCATTTTTGTTTTCTGCCACTTTCTGGATACACAAATATATGTAGGCAATAAAACCAGCAGTTGATGAAAAAGTATGACTCTTCTAGTTGTAAGAATTTCCTACTTGACTCATGTTTAAGACATGAAAAGAGAAGCCTGAGAAATGTTTGCAGAATTCAAAACCCAGTTTCTACCCTATTCAATTTTTACTCCATCTCCACCAGTTAACGATGGGCCAGTTAACTCTGGTGCTGTTTTTATTCCAGATTTTTTTTGCTGTAGAAATGAGCTGACTCTCCTTTAATCAGAATGTGGAGTAGACAAATGAAGCTGTGTAAGTATTTCTTCAAGCCTTCTGAACACCAAAGGAACTCAGTCTTTCTGCCATCTGAGCAGAACACCTGTAACCAGTCCTGGGCTGCTTTTCCTGGAATTCGGAGTGTATGGGGATGGGACCTGATGCCTTGAGTTTGAGCTTTCCTGTTTTTCAGGTTCTGTGCTGCCCAGGGGTGCAGCTCTCAGCTCACATTCAGGGTCACTCAGCTCTGCACAGAGCAGGGACACAAAACAAATCCTGTTCCTGCTGCACACCAAGGACAACTTTCAGGCCCAAAAGCACAAACAAGGGTGGCTGGAGGGAGGAACAAGAAGGATGGGACCTCACAACCCAAAGCTGTAATTTGACAATTAAACCTCAATATGCAAATGGACCAAAACTGATCAAAGTGTGAGACCTCGTGACCATTTATCCATTTTGTGACCATTTTGGGTCCACCTTGGGTGCAGCCCTGGCCAGGCTCTTGTCCTGCCCAAGGTGTATCCTAAAGACCTTTCAATAAATATCTGCTTTATTCTATCTCTGCCCTGTGGGGAGACAAACGGAGATGCTGCTGAAGGCAGTCTTCTCCTGATATGTTACAGCTGTGTTAATTATCCTAGAGTGGAAACGGCCTTGCCATCACAGCCATGGGTGGGATAAAGAGTGAGTTAGCTGGTAAAGAGTCAGTTGGAATCTGCTGGCTGTGCTGTGAAGAGCTAGAGACAGGAGGTTGTGCAAGGGACAAAAAAGGTAAGATGCTGTATGTAGGACAGACAGGGGTTAGGTGGCCATGAACTGGAGGAGAAAAAAACAGAACTGGAGAAAAAAGAGAGAAAGAGCCAGAGCTGTGTAGAGCTGCCCTTGGGAGGCTACAGAAAAAAGGTATGGAAGACTCTTGAATAACAAGGTGCTGATGCTTGGAGCCTTCAGATGTTTTTAATGAAGCACCCTGAGTGCAGTGTCCATCTCAACCACCACGTATCGACTACAACACTGTCCAGTCTCTGTTCCATGTCAGCCTTCCCAAGGCATCAGACCTTTCTGCCTGCAGATGCTGTCTTAACCCTGATCCCACCCTGCTGATGGAGGCACAGCTCTCTCAGAACCAGGACACTGCAGCCACCTCAGCTCCTGTCATTGCACCTCTAGTAATTTTTAGGAAATGGACTGCAATCTTCACTCTCTTGAAGATTCAAACGCCCCACTGGAAAAAACTTGGGTACAGATATTCTTTACATTTTATTTTACGTATTTGAGTTTAAGGGCGGGCTTAGGGTCCTTCTCTTAAGACTGTCATAAGGTTAAAACTTTAAAGCCTTTTTTTTTTTTTTTTTTTTTTTTTCAAAAATGCAGCGAGCACTTTACATCTAAACCTCTGTTCTGCGTTTTGACAGTAAGCTTGAATCTGGTAATCTAACAGGGGCAAAAAAAAGCAGCCTCAGCAGACATGCTCCAACCTTGTGTTCGACCATATTAAGAATTAATACTTAGTCTTGCCGTACAACCCAGCTTTAATAAAGCCTCCTAAATCCTCTTGGCTGCTGCTCTGACAGGGCAGCATCAATCGCAGCGCTCGACTTTTGTGTCTGCTAATTCAATAGGCAGCCAGACAAGGCTTTCAGAGCTGCGTTTATGGGATAATGAGGCTTTTTGCATAGTTTCAGTTTTTGCCATGTTGACAGGGGGAAAGAAAAAAAAAAAGGCAAGCGGTGGGAACGGTGGATTTTAAAAATATTCTCGGAATAAATGCTTCCTGCATGTTAAATGCTTCTGATAGGACCAACTGTTCGACCTTTCTTTCAAACTTTTTAGTGCATCCTGAGGAAAAGTGGACTCGGGTTGTGCCTGCTTTTTGTATCTTCATTGGTCATTTTCGACAGAGGAGAAGCCTTAAAGTATCATCAGTTTAGGGTGAAGACAAATCTAAGATTTCTAACAGGCTTTTTGTGTCTCAATTTCCTGCATTTTATATGACTTCCACATCTCTCTAAGACAATACTGCTCCATTTTGGCAGTTCCAATTACGTTTTAATATTGTAAAAGCACGAGAGTACTCATTCAGCTGAAGGTTTGTGCATCTGAGTGGAAATGCAGAAGATGGCTTAGTGCTGATCTGGTTGAACACACCACTGCCCAAAAGAGTTTGTCTCAAAGCTGCTTGCATGAAGCTCTTTGTTCAAGCTGCCAGTGCAGCACAGCAGCTCCTCTGCCTGTTGGCCTGCCCAGGTTCACTGCAAGGGAGCTCCACAGCTCTTGACTTGACTACCTTATCCTGTCTTTAATTAATAATCAGTTTGATTAGGTTAGGTAGTTAGATCTGATAATTTTTTTTTTATTTTTTTTTTTTTTCTGAATGTGTTGGAAGTCTGGATTTTTTTTTTCAGGTCCAGACTCAAAGGGTCGAGGGCAAAATTCACACTGATCTGACAATGCAAAGATTCTATTTATGATTATGGAAGATAATTTTCCAAATGTAATACTTTTAAGTAAGCTTTTTTTTTTTTTTTTTTTTTTTCTTTCCCCCACCCTGGAGGGTCTACTCTGGACCTTCTTCTCTAGTTTCTTTGGAAGTTTTAGTACTCTTCCATCTAATTTTTTTCCCCATATTTATGGAGTTCTGTTCATTTCTTTTTCAGTGCATACTTAGTTATGTTTGGATCTTGATTGGGAATTTTGACCTCTGAAGCATTTCAGCTTTAAAAATACTGCTAGTAATCAAAATAGTTCTGATTTAAAACTGATTAACATTTAATATTTTAAATCAAGAATCTTTCAAGCCTGGCCTCAATCAGCAAGGGGCTATGGCAAAACTGCAGATTTTGTTGTATCTGTCCCTCAAATGAGGGCAAATACACCAGTATTTGCATTTCGTCCTGAATGCTGCAGCAGAGTTCTGTCAGGGTTATATGATACAGAAGTACAGAATTTATGCAAATGATGGACAAATAAGCCATGTTACTGGGATTTGCTTAATTAGCTGTTCTGACTTAATCAGAAACACTCATCAACAGGTAACACTGTCTCAGCAACACCACCTTTTGGTGTTTTTGTGCTTTTCTAGCAATCAGGGTTTTTAAACATGCTGCATGAACATCAGAGCAGCCTCAGGTCTCACTGGTATCCTCCAGGGAAAGTTCAGGTCCGGCTTCTCTAAACTCTGCCGACTTCAGCTGTTTTGTTCACAAGGATGGTGACTTGGTTCCCCTCTGACTCTGTACTTTGACATTAACACCTACTAAATATTGTTATATATAGTTTTTTTTGATGAAACATCATTTCAGAGGCTTTACCTTTCTGACATTTCTGCCTCCAGTTGATGTTTGGAACTGCATAGAACAGCATTCATTAGGGGAAAAAAATCAAAACAAAACCCAAAAAACACAAAGAAGTGTTAGGGACTCTAAAGCTGCAATGGAAATTGAGAGAGTAAGAATCTAGAGCCTCCTCTCTCATTCTTGATTTTTTTCCTCACCCTGCTGACAGAGACCTTGTCTCTGTAACCTGATAATTTAGTTGTTTCAATCTCTGCGTCTTTTTGACATTTACTAAGGTCCTCAATTGATTTATCTCAGTTAAGTACGTTCACACGTTGACAGTTCTTAATCATTTATTGTTATCTGCCCAGTCATGGCTGTACAACCCAATCTCTCTCAATCTTCCTAGAAAGGAATTACCACAAATCAAAACCCTTAGGTAACAAACCCCAGAACTTGGTGAGCAAAATCTGATTCACCTTATTTGTTTGTTTGTTTTGTTTTTGGGGTTTTTATGGGTGGTTTGGTTGGTTTTTTTTTTTTAGGTTTTCCTTTGCTTCTTGCCCAGCTTTGGAACCAAACTGAAGAGGCCCCTGAAAAAAATCACTACATAATAAAATTCAGCTGTGTTACTAGCTCTATTTATGAGGTTAACTTGTGGAAAAACTTCCATAAACAGAATAATTTGACACTTTGCTCTCTTGCAAAGTGACACTTTTGCAGAGCCACCCTGCTTCTTGCTCAAGTCAGGATTGATGGAGCTGAAGCTGTCAGGGAGTTTGTCTCCTCTAATACCCAGGTGAATGTAGATGCCTGTTCACATTAAAACACATTTCTCAGGCAACACAGAGTTGCTCAAAATGCGAGTTTGTCCCCTGCTGCTGCAGCTGAGCCATCCCTTTACTTCACACACTTTTGCCCAGGGCCATGCTGGTTTCTATTCATAAAGGCTTCACATCAGTGTCCCACTGCTGCCTAATTGCAGCTGGGAACTCAAAAGAGCAGCACCGTGGCTTTTTCTAATGGGTTGAGGTTGGAAATTCCCATGCATAATATGCTGTGGCAGGATATCAGACTCCTGTCACACACCAAAACTCGAGCTGTAATTGCGTTAACAGCAAATTGCCTGTTGCTGGCTTCTTTTTTTTTTGCCCAGTAACAATTTGTAAAGCTATCACAGAGTTTTCAAAGTAGAAGCATAATCATGTTTTCACTAAATGTGTCTATATTTTTCCCTGCCCTGGAAGTACAGTGTGGATTGCCTTCCTCAGCCTCCTAATTGAGGGAGTTACTGACTCCTGCACTCCCAGCTCCACTGCAGGTCACGGACAAGTCTTGGAAAACCTCCCTGATCTCTGAATTCCTGTAATGACAGCAGATTTAGACAATTATCAGCATTTTTTAACTCCCTCACTGTGAGGTTTGTGACTTAGCCACAGAAACAACCAGGCAATGCTGAGCCCTGAGCTGAGATCACCTCGCAGAGCTCTCGGTGCCGGGCTGAACGCTTGAAGGGAAGCCAAAAAAGCATTCTTCACATGGTGAGCCCAGGACAAAGAAACAATCAGTGTGGAGTCCAGACTCCTTATTACACCTCACACTGCCAGAGCTGCTTCCAGAGAGGGTTTTTGACAGGGTGAAGCACCACTGTGACTGCTGCTTATTTAAGGCAGCGTTGTTGGCGTGTTACCTACACACACCTCCCAGCACAGCGAGGCTGTGATGGTCCTTGCATTACACACCATCATTAAAGAAATGGAAAAATACACTGTTTAAACACAAACGTTGAATTTTGAGCTACTCAAGCGCTGGATGCACAAAATGACTGAAAACCAGTCAGTTAAACTTAGTTAAACTTTATACCAGTTTAACTAGAACCTTAATGAGCAGCAAACCTGAGTTAAGAATGGCGAAAACATAAATTATCAAAAATATTTTACATTTTCTGTATTGTATTATCAACTCAATGTCTTGTTAAACTGAATGAATTAATGCTAAGAGCTACAGTGGTTTTTTTAATACCTATAAATGGAAGCTGTACCAGAATTAATGAGGTTAATGCCATTAGATAAAAAAACCTCAAGATTATAGGTAGACTTATTAGAGAATTTTACATTAAAATTGTTCAAAGTTTAAAATTTAGAGGATAGTCAGAACAAATTTTAGTATAAATCTAAAAGAACTCCTGAAAGTGCATGTGACAACAGAAGGCAAATTTTTCATGTGCTGGAAAGCTTCTGCTTAAAGATCTTATTTGTCTTCTGTCTCCAACAATCTTTTGCTTATGGCCAACAAGCTTTAGACCTGTGATGTATAGCAGGAAAATCTAATACAATTAACATGCAGATATAATTCATTGAGATAACAGTTCTTGATAGATCTGGAGCACTTGAAGGTTATCTTGCTACACGATCACACTTTAGAAATGCTAAACTTAATTTTTTTCTTTAATTACAGTTTGAATTGTTCTTCTCTATTTGTCTTGAAAACATGTTTGTTCTCAGATTTCAATGGGGAAAAAGAACCACTTGTAATGTTAAGATTCATGTGTGACCCTCCTGATTCCTCTCTTTTAAAGTGAATATGGGCTAGAAAATAAGTTTTACTGATCAGCTGGTTGATAGGTACTATGAGAAACTTTACAGTGATTGTCACTGAGATCTGTAAATGAACATAACTCGACTGCACTAAGGATATGATAAAACATTGTTACTCACACAGATGGATCTGGCATTACAGGGGAAAGGTAGAATGACAAAAATAAAGAACCAGAGCTGTTCCTTTGAATCTCCAATTGTCAGATTTATTGAATTTTCAGCATTATTCACTTGTATGCTTATTTCTACATTTCAGTGTCTGACCTTGGGTGTATATCTGTATCCATTCTGCATCACATCCACTTGGAGTGTGAATAGTCTTTATCTGATCAAGTCCAGAACCTCACCCCCTGCAATCATGTATTTCTGAAAGAGGACCTTATAGTTAAAAAATCCCTTCCCTTTCTGCATTTTACCTGCTGAACTGAATATATATCAGCACATTCACTCATTTCAAAGGAAGTACTTCTCCATCAAAACACAGGGTTAAGTGGGACCAATCAATATAAAATATACAGCAGGGATAGAGAAAAAAAGTTCAGGTCAGATACTTTGAGAGATATAAAATGTCACAGTTAATTTTTCACTCATCTAGACTGAAAAGGAACTGCTGAATTATCTATGAAAGTGAACTAACTTTGATACTTTGACATCAATGCTGCATCACATTATCCAAAAGAGTAGAGCCACTCATTATTCCATTATTTACTTACCTACATGCAATGGCAACTATCATATATATTTTATTTATATATATATATATTTATATATATATTTTTATATATATATACACACATATATGCACACAGAATCACTGAGCCTTCCAAATGATAATGTTGCAAGACAACATTAATTTGGAGAAATAGAGAGGAAAATGTGCCCAGTGGAAGCAAAGGATGTGTGTACAAAATGCTGCCTGGCTCTCTCTGCCGGGCCACCTATGTAATGCTCCCACAAGTCATGCAAAACTATTTTTGTGCCCAAAGTCTGGCCCACTACAGAGTAAATCATTGTTTTCTACGATGCTTAACTTAATCAACCAAATGAAATGAACTTCTGCCAACAGCACTTCCTCTGAACTTTATTCTGCCGACTCAGTTGCCAAATTGTTTCCCCAATCTTCAACTGTTCCAGTGACTGTTCTTTGAAAAGCAAACAGCCCTCACTTGTTTGGCACTCCTTTGAAAGATTTTTTTTGGGTTTTGTTCCTCTCAAGTATTCACCTTCAGGCTGCTTGAAGCCAAATAAAAATAATTCCTCGCCCATGGTAATGACTACTCTCACATTGAACCTGCAAACACTCTTGCAAATTCTCTGCCCATCAACTTTAAATCAGACATGTCTAACACCTCACAATGCAAAAAAATCTGAATACTGCCTATCATTTATAGTGATCTGACAACCTTTTCCCATCCTAGACCCTACACCAGTGATATTTCCTCCTTTGTTTTTACTGAGGCGTTTTTCTAACTTGTCTTGGTGGTAACTATGGTGACAGTGATGTCAATGAAGAACAAATCAAAATGTATCAGATAAGATAGAGACCCAGCAATGTGCAGAGACTGTGTGGCTCGTGGTATGTTAATTTGCATTTAATAATTAATTAATCACGTTACGATTTCACGTATAGATATACAGAAATACTGGGACCTAACTGGCAGCCTTAAAAGTTTCTGCAGCCTTGAAAATGAATTCAGGATTGAATTACACACACAGACATACAAAAAAAAAAGCATCAGTCATACTAAGCACCCATCTGGAAATTAAATGTCAAAGATAAATGCAAGAGAGGGGAAAAAATCAAATGAGAAAAAGTCAGTGTGCTTTCAGGAAGACACAGTCTGTTCCGAACAAAATTACCAAAGAAATGAGATATTTGCTGAATACAAAACACTTGCTCTGATTTTTTTTTTTCATATTATGACCACCTAAGTGTCTCTAAAAATACAACATTTTTGTAAATTCTCACTAAAAAAAAAAAAAAATCTGAGACATCTTTCATCTGTGACATTCAACTCAGGAAAAAAAAATTCCTACACTTCCATTTTACATCTTACAGATTGCACTATATTGATAGATAAAGAAAGTCTCAATCATGGTATCTGTACATGAATACGTGTTTTTCCTTCTGTTTCTTGAGTGGATTTCTTCCCTACATGCACATCTTGTAAGCGACTGTCATTAGATAACTGACTGAAAGGGCCACATTAAAAAATGCAAAACTTCATGTGGTTTTATGAAATGCAGCAAATTAACAGATTTATATGTGAAAAACTTGCAAGCCCACAGACAACTGATCTGAAGAAATGACTGGGTAGAACCATAACTCCTTTCAAGGAAACCATTGAAATGGTAGAACCATTGATTCCAAATGGCAGAACCATTGAACCAAATGGCAGAACCATTCCTTTCAAGGAAAAGTAAGGGCTCCTCGCTGTATAATTTATCCCAGTGGCTTCCTTCAAACTTTTTTTTTAAAATCTGCATCACTGCTATTGACAATCTCCAGAATTATCCCTGTGGAGATGCTCAAACTTCTGTCGGAAGCAAACACCAGGCCCAGCACCTGAGCACTGAGGAGGCTGAGGGAGCAGCTCTGGAAGGTCTGCCCATGACAATCCCAGGAGCTCCCAGCTGCTCCTCCTGGGGTTATGGCACATGCAAAGGAACAGCTTGGACCACACACCCACTAAACCTTAAACCCACACATGGACTCACACACACACTAAAGAAAGTGCCTGTCTGCATCTTCAAAACTCCAGCACAAAGCCTAAAAGCTGAACTCAAGGCATTCTTGTAGTGAGATTCATCTGAGTAGTTGTTTATTATTATTATTATTATTATTATCATCATCATCATCATCATCCTCATTATTATAATTATTGTCATTATTATTAATTGTTATTATTATTCCGTCACCTGCTGGTGCTTTGGGGACCTGAGATCCCTTCCTCCTGGAGGTGATGTGAGAAATGGAAATGTGCCTCAAATCAGCTCTCCCAAACACGTTCTGTGGCACAGCGAGCACACACAGACATCTTTGTTTGATGGAGTTTATCAGTTCTTAGGTCACTTCTCATTTGTCTCTAATGCAAAGCTGTAAATTCTTGGAAAAATCCACATCGAACTCAAGTTTGGGATCCTAATCCCAGACTGTGCTTGGTGCAGGGGGTCAAGCCCACTTTTCTCAGTTCTTATGTCAGAAGTGCAGAACCACAAGCACCAAGTAATGAGAAATAAATAGTTATGGAGCCATGCCTATCCCCTAAACAATTGTTTACTGCTGCACTCTTTATTTCATTGTACACGAGGTCACGACAGGATGAACGGGGCTGCTGTAATAACTTTCATGATCCCTTCCCAAATCTGCAAGTCTAAACAAGGTGAAAGTGTCATTGAATGTTATCACTCAGCAGTATCAGAGGGTTTAATACACTGGCTAACCTGAACACTCTCTTATTTACATTAGGTGACAATTAATGGGTGATTCAGAAGTTATATGCCAGATTTGAAGTTTTTGTTTCCCACAATCCTTTAACCTGCACAAAATTCTAGTATTTGACCCTTCTGTGCCTTATTGATTTGCCCCTCTGCACAGAGCTGTCACACCTCCTTTTTGTCCTGCGAATATCCTGAGAGAAAATTACTGCAATACTCAATGCAGTCATCTTTTATTTCTTGGTGGTAGCTGAGAATCAAATGCAGACCCAAAAGCCTTGATCCAGACATAGAGAAGAAAAGCATTCTTACAAATGCACTTGGTGAACCAGATTGGTAATTCCATTAATTTACTGGGGGAAAAACAAAAACAAAAACAAAACAAAACAAAACAAAACCAAAACAAACAAAAAAAACCCCCACAAAACAAAAAACCCACAAACAAAAAAACAACAAAAAACAGACCCAAAAAAACCCAGGAAAACCACGAAAAAAACCCAAAACCAAAATAAAAACAACAAAAACAACAAAATTAAATATGTCTGACCTGATTTTGAAAAAGAGTAGAAACCATAAGAGTATACAATTTCCCTGAAACTTTAAGAAAACACGTATAAATCTTATAGTACAAAGGTGAAGTTCAGATTGTTCTTACTTTTAGTGATGATGGAAGAGAGGAAATAAATTTTCTACCTAATTAGCAGGAAATTTCCTGAGATAGCCATTAGGGAAAAATGCCTATGAAAGCTGTACCATAATCAATTAGCAGGGATGCATTCTTAATTAAGTTCAAGCATTGGGAATGGTATATGCTGCAATGCTACTATTGAATTAATAATTTGTAAATAAGACTGGGGGTAGAGACTGCAGTATACAATTCTTACGAAGAATCCACTCTAAAAGCAATTATATATTATATTTACTTTAAATTTGGCATTTTATGACCTTTAACCTAAACTAATTAAACTCAATAAAAAGATTAGAAAACACAGTGTCTGCCTAGTATAGAAGCACTTAAAAATTATCTTTGCTTCAGAAGTGGCCAGCCAAAATCATTAACATGAGAGCATCACTAGAATGAAATATTTATTCAATTTCTGCTGAAGAAATGAAAGCGCTTTTTAAATTATTTTGACCACATACAGGGAAGGAATAGAAATATAAACATGTTTATTCTGCTGCTTCTTTAAGCACACAATTCCAGCATTCCCTGACACCCCTGTGGATGGGTCTACCTTCACGACAAGTACCCTTTTATTAAAAAAACATGACTGGGAATGACATTTTATTAAAGTTTCACCGCTCTCAAAGCCTTTCTGCAGGAAAACACAATTTCTAATCTAAAAATCAGATTCCTTCCAGGGCTCTTTCCTACAGGTACAAGAGAGCAGCCCAGAGCAAGGAGTGACCTATTTCACTCCTTGAGACATTGGCTTCAACAGGATTTTGCTGGACATCCCCTGCTCTGGCACCTGCACGAAGCACTTCACATCCCCTGCCCTTTCCAGCTTGTAGGGATGTCAGTGGCACACAAAAGTACTTAATGCTTTCCTCATTCTGCTGGGAAGAAGAACAAGGTTTCTCTTGGCTTTCCTATATGAATAAAGATCAAGAATAAAATATTTACTTACAAAAGGGTGTTGTGCTGCTTTTCCAGTGGCATTTCAATTTTCGGGCTAGGTGACCTTCAGAGGCTCTCTCCAACCTCCGTGTTTCTGTGGTTCCAGTATTTTATTTGCAATATTTTCCTCCCCTAGTAGGGGAGAAGTTTAGCATGCTGGTCATAAACTAGAATACCCTGAGATGTGAGAGAGAGCAGCTATGGGAAGTGGTGCTCACTGGTTAGTGTGCAAGCAGAAATGAAACCATAAAAAAGAATTTTCTACGACTCTGACTGGTTTTTATTCATGTCGTCTCGGAGAAGAGGGAAAATGAAATTTTAATGTTAGATTTGTAGCTATTATCACATATCCAATGACAGATATGTAGATGAGTTTTCATATTCTGAGGGGTGTTCAAGGAAGCCATTAGTCCACACCACTTGCTTTAACTGGCACATCCTAAAAATCAAAGTCTGACTCGAGCCTTAGGGTTTATTTATGTTGTAGTAGAACTGAAGTAACTAAGCAATCATACATTAATGTCTGAAAAGTCCTTATTTACCCAAATCAAGCCATAAAAAAATAAGATTCTCCAACTCTGCAATGCCTTTGGCTGTTAGGATCACAGAGCGAGTGTGTGATAAACATACCAGGGAGCCACTGTCAGCAGTAACCACAATTTGGGCCCACACCTCACCTCTCCTTGGCTCATCCCGAGACTCCACGTCTGCTAGGTGAGAACTTCCCAACATTGTTTTCTCTGTCTCTGAGAGGAAAAGCTCTTAAAATATGTATTGGTCTCCAGCTCTGTCAGCATGGCACAGCTCTGAAACATCTTCTGCATACAAATTCCTCCCAGCTGTCATCACGGTTTTGGCATGAAGCTGTTTGGGTGCCTGCGTGTCCCAGCCCGAGCTGGGGTGTGTGTGACATGCAAACACTCTGTGTAAACACAATAAATCTGATGTGTCCAACACCAGCTTTGCTTTGCATGCACAAAGTGTGGGCAATGTGACTCACTCTGAAAATCTGATGCTGGGCTGGCTGGTCTTGGAGATTCTTTCAAGCCCTGGGCAGGGACCACAGGAACATGGACTATAAATAGCAGCAGATATAATTTTCGCTGGGGTTTCATTATTCATCTTAACATTCCTTCATGTTAATCAGGAATTGAGTGGGGGAAGAAAGAGACTACCCTGAGGCACCTGTAACTTTGGGCTCGATATCATAGTTTAGCTACCAAGAGCATGCATTTTCAGGTAAAAGAACATAATTATCAATTCCCTTATTTTTGGAAGCAGAGGGACTTCAGCACTAAATACTAACTACTAGCTACAACTCATTCCTGGATTCCTTATGGGAGATGCCAGAACCAGTAGATCCCAGGCTGGATGCTTCTGGCAAGATCCTGCTGCTTTCTTCACTCAGTTCATGAGGAGGCAGACTGGCAATTTGACAGGATTAGAACCTAATTTCATTTCAGCTTTTAGTCATCTGTTCATTCATTAGTATCTGATCAGCTGAAGAACGTGACAAGTTACCAAAATAACCAAATATGTGGAGTATATTTTATTAACTTCAGCCTCAGAGCCATTGTTTTCCAGTATATCCTGCATTCAGAAATATGTGCAATAATGGTCCTCACCAGTGAAGAAATGCATACTTACATGTTAATTTTGAAGCCAGTCATTCATATTCATGAAAAATTGCATATACAGTGTTGGATGTACCCTAGCCAAAGGCATCTATCCTTAGAATATGCCTTGTTAACTTTCCAAGGAAATGGGATCCAAAGATATTGCCAGAGATGAAGCATCCGGCGATGGAGCCATTTTTCGAAATGCCTTTGATTGAACTGCATTGCTACAGCAGGTATGCAAGAGTGCACGCTGACTGCATTTTCAAAGTGACCCTGTCAAACTCAGAGTGACTGTGTCTTCTCCCTCTGAACTTTTGATCAAATGCTCATGATTACATGCTGATTTTGTCAGAAACTCCATCCAGGCATGAACGGTGTACTTGCTGCAGCAAGGTCATGATATCGCAAGCTTCCATCCCACAAAATAACCTACCATTAAGAACTCATTTTTACCAATTGATTGCCAAAGCTCCTGTGGAATGCATCTGTGGATGTTTTCTCTTTTTATATACACAGTTTAGCAGATGCTCTGGTTCCCAGTGAATCCTAGGAACCCACAGAAGTGCAAAGAAACATTCCCTGTGTACAGCCTGGGGTGTAAAATTATCTGGGCAGCACACGCAGCACTGGGACAGGGAGAGCTTCCACACCTTGGTGGGGCTCAGTTTCTCACACCGCTAGCATTCTAACTATCCATACTATCACTACATTTATCCTTTTGAAATACAAAATTTTGACAAACGAACACCTGCATATTTTTGCCTCTCCTGCACATTGGTTTGTTGGAATGTAAATACATGCTATTAACAGGGCATCCTGCTGTGTTCAAAGCTGACATTCCCTGTTAAACCTCCTTTTCAGATTGTTTTTCTAACTCCTTTTTCTGTTTTTTTAGAATAATAGGAATGGGACAATTTAATTGTATTAAATAGAACTATGACAGTAGAGAGATATTTTTGAGATGTCCCATATTTTGCTTAAATTGTTTCTTCTTAGAATCTTAAGTGCTTATTCTTACTCTGCTTAAACACTCTAGTTTCTGTTTCCTCTCTCTTTGGAAAAAAATGAATGAAAGAAGTTAAACCAGATTTCTGTTTCATTGTAGTAGTTCTTCAATTTTATCAACAGAAACTGCAAGTACAATTGATCACTGCTTGCAAAATTTGCAGCAACTTCTAAATCAGAATACATTAACTCTGAACAGATTTTAAGACATTCCCCACAAAAATGTCAATAAATTTATTCCCTGGAAGAAGTCTGGTTTGGTTTTTGATTGACATTTCCTCCCCCTCTCAAAGCTGTAAGTCCCCCTTCTGTTTCCTCACCACACTGTCCTAACCCATTACCTTATTCACTGCATTTTATAAAAGCATAATTACCAAAGTGTAACTGTTTCATAGCTATCAAGAAATAGATAACGTACTTGTCACAGAACACTGCAGTTTAGACCTGTTTAAAACCAGCAATAACAGCAAGAGGGGATGACAAATAGCTCATTTCTTCACCTGCTGATGGATTTGAACCACACCACCACCATAAACTTTTACGATCTACAGTAGAAACTTGGCTTTACCTCCTGAGGCACAGAAGAAAACTGTTATTTGCATTATATTTCCTAACTGCATGGTCCAGGCATTTTTGTCCTTAGTGTGCCAAAACTACTGGCAGCTTCTCTAGAGTGCTGAAAGCCAGAATTTGCTCATGAACCATCCACAGCTAAGCTCTGTCACTGAGCTCTTGAGCTGCATTCTCTATTTCTCCACATTAAGTCATAAGATCTCATATGAGAGATTATGCAGAACACTTGAATTAAAAAAAAAAAAAAAAAAAGGAAAAGGACTGAAAGGAAACAACTTGTCATCACATTTTCTATAAACTGCACTTTTCATCCTCTTTTGCTGTTTGTTTCTTGTTTCTTTTCCTGAACTGAATATAATTTTGGCAGTGCTTTGTTGTCTGCAGTCTAAGCCAGTCCTTTCTCCTTGAGCTTAGGCAGTTTTACCTGGCAGAGCATGCGGGGGTAAATGCTTTTAATGAGACTCCTTCACCTGTGCAGTATTTGAACTTTCTCCCCAGGGAGGAAAGAGTGGTGCACCCCACAGGGAGTCTTTTGATTTACTATTGAGCCTCTTTTGCATAACAGGCCACAGAATACACAAAGAGCAAAGTACTTATGCTGTTTCTGAGATTTAATACTGTTCATGAAGGGTCCTGTTGCTGTTTTAGGAGGAAGGTACAAAGGCTTTGTTAAAAATAGGAGCAAAAATCATTAGGTAGTAAAGGTAGTGGCACAATGCTTTGATCATTTCATAGAATCCCTCACGTCCTGAAGGGGTTGTGGATAAAGCACCTGGTGACACTGTTTGAGGGAATTGCTGCAGTTTGGAGAACACTCAGTGTTTAGCTGTGCAAAGTGAATAAACTCCTGACAGATGAGTTTCCTTGAGACAGCTTTTATGAAATACTTAAGAAACCTGTGCTGCCTGAGCCACTGAGACCTGAGGAAATATTTAATAAATACTGAGCTTTCTTTAAAGTCTCCCTCCTTGGCCCCTCTGTCTTCTCAGAGGAAAACACTTGCTTACAATTATTTACCTCATAACTTCACAATCCTGTCACCATATACAGTGTAATCCCATTTCCTTGTTCCCTGGCTGGGCTGCACCACGTAAGCTGAGGGACAACTTTTGTGTGTATTCTGATTATTACAGGTTGACAGACCCATGTTATGAAGACATCTGTCAGCACAGGCCAGATTTGACATAAGCAGGGATCCTTGCACAGCAGCTGACTTGAAGGCCTGCTACTGATTTAGAAATCTCTTTTATACAACCATAAGTGTTTGATGTACTAAAAGATGACACGGGTGACAACATCAGTGATGGAACCAACCAAAGTGTGTTAAAGTAGCTGCTCTGAAGTGTGCCCTGACATGTGTCTGGTAGCCCTGCCAAGGGCTCCTCCTGCCATTCCTTGGCCAGCTCCAGCAGCAATTTCAGTGATGAAGCTGCAGCTGCCAGCCTCAGCTCTGCACCAACAGCATCCTGCACTTTCCTCAGCCTTTTCTCTTCCCAAGGGGAAAGCAGCTGAGCTCTAAATCACCCGTGGCCTCTGGCTCACTGCAGATTGAGAGTAAAACCTATCTTTGTTTTAAATTTGAGTTTACTCCTAATCACAACAGCACAGTTGGGTTTGTAGATTCTTCCAAGAGCTGTTCCCTTTTAATCCCTTGACTAGAGTTACTCCTACCTCTGTTGCTTCAGATGGTCTGTGTTAACTCTTTCTGTGTGATATTTTAGCTCCATTTCCTTCCTCAGCTTACAGCAGGTGTATCAAACTCAGCTCTATATTGAATTTTTCGCCCTAATCACACTGAACGGATTGAAATTTAATTCAACAACCAAAAATTTGTCTGAATGAAAAACATCAAAACTGTTTCCTGACAATGACAGGACTCACAGACCTTCCCTGTCAGGCTTCAGAACAGAACATCCACTTGTCCAGATTTCTCCTATTACCAGGCACAGCCTTTCTCACAATATCACAAAAGAGCTGAAGAACAACTTTAGGAGAAGCTTCCAGCAGTTCATTTGCACTCTGAATTTGAGTTACAGGAGTTACAAGTCTGCCAGAACTACAATCGTGGAAAAAAGTTTTATAAAAAACAGAGTTTCAGGCAAAATTAATGAGGAACAGCACTTATCATATGGACTCACAAAATAGATATGAAGCTGTTTTCCATCTTCTAGTATTTTTTTAATGCAGGACTTGATAGAGTAATTTCCTTGTGCCATTATCAGAATAATAGGGCAAACATATCAGAATAAAAAGAAATTGTTTGATAACACAGAACAGTAACCAAAAAAAAAAAAAAAGTGAAACTCTCTTTTTTGCTTTTTAACTTAACATTTTCTCTTTTTCTGTGACAATTATTAAACAGCCCATAATTGCCACTTTAAGTTGTGTAGGGTTTTTTGGTAGGTAGGTACTGAATCTGGAATATATGCCAAAGCACAGCAGGTTTTTGCATATTTGCATAAGCTCAAGAACAAATTTCTTTTGGTCACATTTTTCCAATGCCTTTTTTTTTTTTTTTTTGGCTGATTCTTGCCCATAAAAAGTTTCAAATTAAAGAGACACTTGTTTGACACATTGTCTGCAACAGTGCCTCTGAACACAGTGATTTGCTCAGTATTGACTTAGAGTGCAATTTATTCAATGAAAAGACTCTAAGGAAAACTAGGATGCTTCAGGAATAGCATGAAGTATTGACCTAATCCAAACTTGCTTAGACAAACTGGCAATATCTAAATTGAAACAGTACATCTGGAGGCAAGGAGAAAAAAGCCTGGTGCCTCTACAATTTACATATCCTCCCAAGTAGCAGCATAAAATAAAGCTGGAGCTGCTGTTGCAGTGCAAACCTCCTGGTGTAAATCTGCAAAAATCCGGGCAGCACATCCTGAGCTGACACAGCCCTCAGAAAGAGGAATTTACAGCAGCAGAGGATCCAGCTCTGCTGGGTTTTTTCTGCTGCAGTGTGATGGAAAGGTCTGGAAGCACAGCCTCTGTAACCCTGTCCCCTTATGGCTCACTGACCCCAGGAGGATCTCTGTGATCTGGACTGACTGGGGCCAGGCTTGGGCTCACGGGGCAAAGCTCCACAGGTCCACAAAAGGACCCACAAAGTGAAGGGCATTTCACAAATACCCTTTACAAGTGATTCCTGAATTCCTGAACAGCAAATCCCACCCCACCACTGCAATTCTCTCTGGGCTTTGTAAAGGCTGCACGTTGTTTTTGCAAATCAACCTTTTCACCACAAGACATTGAAAATCTATTTGCCACTTGTACATGGTCTCTGTTGTGCCCCAAAACCAGTTCCACTCAGAGTTTTTTCAGTGGACAGTTTTGGAATAACAAAATGTAAAAAATGTCTGCTTAGTGTGACTGCACTTGTAATAAAACAGTCTTTTCTTCATTGTTCTTGTTATTATTCTAGATCATTGCAATTTTTTTTAAAATTTTTTTCTGAGGGAAAGGCTGTTTTCATTTCTAATTGAGTATTAGAAGGTAATTGGTTAGTTTCTATTGCAAGCTAAACAAAAAGTAAATTATTAACTATTTTCTACCTAAGATCACATGGAAAACACAGCATTTGAGATTGCAGATTCATGAGTTTAATCTTAGACTCCGAGTAAGATATTATTGAATCATATATGAACAACAATAATCAAGATTGCAGACATTATTATTTTATGTTTAAGGGCATGTTCATTGAAAAGTTGACTACTGTAATGCAATAATCCTACACTTTGGAATGAGCTTTATGGATATAGCTTTATGAATATGCATTGCAGAGCTGTTCCTCTTTTTCTAACTTTATATAAAAAGTCTCATATGCTAATTCCCACTGCAGAGAATCTCTGATGAGCCCTGAATTTGCTTCTAAGTTTTACTCTCATTTATTACGGACTAACGTCAGAACACTTTCTCTCAATGTTCAAGAACAAAGTTTACTGTACTCAAAGGCCAAATCACATGGAAAAGCCCAAACAAAACCCAGAGTATTCAGAATATGCAATGAAATGACATAATGATCTAGTATCTGCTTTTCCTGTAAACAGCATTAATTTTAATAATATTTTCACATTAATATCTGGTGCAAAATTAGCCAGTCTTTCTTGATCTCTGTTCTGGGTCATTCTGCTTACAAAACTCCCATGCAACAGCTTCTTCTGCTCACCATGGTAGTTCTAGCTAAAACTTTTAAAGACTAGATCAGATTTCCAGCTGGATGTTCAGGAAATGCTACTTTCAAACTCTTAACCTGAGCCTGAACATTTTGAAACTGTGGTCAGTGAAATCTCTGTGTACCAACGCACAAGCTGAGGCAGATCCTCCACGGGCTGCAGTGCCAGCAGATTCTGGCACTGATGAGCCACAAATTGCAGCTCTGCTCTAATGCTGTTTCACTGAAATCCATACAATTGCAGCGTGTGGCTCTCATTAAAACAAATTAATCTCCTCTACAGCTGATGGTTTAGCAGCCATTTCGTCCCTCTCATGTCGTGGAGTGGTGCAGGAGCACTTTGCTTGCCCAGGGAGATGCTGCTGTGTACAGATTGTCTGATGTTCCAAGGCAGCTTTGCAAAGATGTACTCTGGGCTTCAGTGAACAATTCCCAAAGGTATTGCTGGAAAACATCCACAGACTCCACACAGTTTTGAATATCTTGGATTTCTGCTTATTTGCCTCGACATAAATGAATGTTTGGTTTTAATGTGTGGGTGGGTTTTTTTTGTTGTTGTTGTTTTGTTTTTTAATACATATTTTTAAGGAGTCACTCTTAAAAATGCAACATAATTACTTGGAATCACTTCCAGTAGAATACAGTAAAAAAAAGTTTTCTCTCCCATTTTTTGTTTATGTGGTGAAACATCATTGGTAAGACGAGAAGGTAATGTAGCACTGTAAGCAGTGGATGAAATACTCAGAGTGCCTCCAGGTAGGTGTGATTATTATTACCCTACACCTATCCCTAATTTACAACACTCTATAGGTTCCTTACTACTTAGAAATGCTACCTAGCTTTACACTTTTCTATAAGGTCCTATAGTTGTTGATGGTAACACCATGCTTAATTTTAACCACCTTAGTTCTAGAAGGTATTGGGTTGATGTTCTCAAAATTTCCTTTCTCACCTCAACTTTACTGGCTTCTTTGGATGAAGCAATAAAATTTTATTACCTGTGTTATTACAAAAAATAGGAGCCCTAATTACGAAATAAAAATGCTCATAAAGAACAAAACACAGTAAGGCAAATGGAAGACAGATGCAGGTTCATTCCATAGTAGGATGAAATAAGACACAAGAAATTATAAGATCTCAAGGAAGAAAAAAGGAAAAAAAAGAAAAAAAACAACAAAAACCACAAAAACAAAACCAAACAAACAAAAAACCCAACAACAACAACAACAAAAACATACAAAAACCCCCAAACACCCCCCAAAAAACAAAAACAAAACAAAACAAAAAAAAAAAAAAACAACAAAAAACCCCAAAACCACACAAACAAACAAACAAACAAAACCACCAAAAACAAAAACAAAAAACACCCCAAGCATGGCTAAATCTAAAGCATCTGATGGCTCAGGTAAGATCTGAATGGCTTCAAACTAAAAGTGTTTGATCAAAAAGTTTGGTAACAATAGTTTTAGCTGAGCTCAGAAGCTGGAGTGGGGTAAGACTGAGAGAAAGGGAGCTCCAAACAACCTCAATTAGAATATTGCATAAACCAACAGAAAACAAAGAACAGAAGCAGAGTTTTCAGGAGTTTGGTGGTTTTAAAGGTTGAGGGGCTTAAAGCTTAATCATGTTTTTATTGTCAAGGGAAACAAAAGATAAAAACAGGGCAAGACATATATGGAAATGTGATGGGACAGGCAAAACAGGCAGATGAGGAAGTAGATGAGAAATGTTTGTAATGAAGGATCTTTGTGATGGAGAAAGAATGTCAAACCAACAGGAAGGCACAGATAAACACCTCATTTTGTCAGCTTTTTTTTCCCAGAAGAAAGAGACAAGATATTATGCAGTGATACAAAAATAAATGGAAGCAAGGGAAGAATAAGAAGGAAGCACAGATTTGAGAGAATTTTAAAACAAGTCCAAAAAATGTTGGGTGCCACATGCAGGAAAAAGCTGATGGCAGCATTGAATAAGAGATCTGTGGAAAAGAAGAAACAACAGTGTGCCTGAAAAGAAGAAGAGTGCTCAATAAAATAGTAAAGAAAAGCTATTTTGGTGCAGAGAAGTTTTGTAGTAGGGCTGTAGATTAAATGAAAATGAGAACAAGGAAATAAACAGCTCAAAAGAAATTGGCCATTAGCCTGTAAGCCGAAGTATCCAGAATAAGTGTAGGACACTGCAAGGAGGAAAACAAAGAACCATGTGGAAATCTGCTGCTGCTAATGGGAGAGCTGATTGAGGAGTAAATGCCAGGAAGCTGGGGCAGGAAGGGGCAGAGAAGCTCTTTGCAATCCCACTCTGGGGAAGGAAAACTGTGTGAAGAGAGCAAACTTGCTGGGAAAAAACCCAAACAACTCAGAACCAGAATCTGAGCGTGAAGCCAGAACTGTGTAAGGGCTTCCTTCTGTGTTTTGCTAAACTGGCACTCATTTAGATCATGTCAGTACTGTGGAATGGCCTGGGATCTGCACCACAAGCTACCCATCCCCAAACCTCACTGGGAGGATGTAAATACTGCACAATTCACAGCACAGGCCCTGCTCTCATTTCCATCAGAACCCACCCCCTTGCAAGGAGGGTTAGGGGAGTGAGGAGGGCTGAAACTCTTCCAGAAGCCCCACCCTGTCTTGGGTTATGGAACCAAAAAAGTGTATTCTATTTCATCTGCTGAAAGCAGCTGGGGAGATGTTTTTCTTTATCTCTTGTAACTCTGGGAGGAGGGGGGCAGGTGCCTTCTGATCATGGGCCAGCTGTTCAAACCAGGTGGGGCAGTGTTTGTTATCTCTCTCACCACCCATCCTCCCTCCAGGGGATATCTGCTGCTGATGGGCCATGAAGGCTCACCAAGGACAGGACACATTCCATCATCTCAGTGTGGGGAGCCAACCATTCCTACCTGGATAAAAACTGAGACACAGGAACACCAGGGATCTGGTTCCACTGGATTCCTGGAGGGAGACTGGACCCTTCTCACCATCACTGGACCCTTCTCACCATCCCTGGGCCCTTGTTCTACAAGATCATCTCTGCTCCAACAGAACCACATCTGCCACTCCAGAAGGACTCACTGTGGGCTGCTCCCAACCCCCTGACCAACAGGGTGTCAGGTTGTAGCTCTGACTCTGTCAGGGTTTCCAGGATTGTTGTTTGTTTGTTTGCTTGTTTAGTTGGGTGATTTTGTTCTCTACTACATTTGTATTTTTAATATTCCTAGTAAAGAACTGTTATTCCTTTTCCCAAATCTTTGCCTGAAAGCCCTTAATTGTAAAATTGTAATTTGGAGGGAGTGAGGGGTTTACATTCTCCATTCTAAGGGAAACTTCAGATTTCCTTGGCAGATACCTGTCTTCCCAAACCAAGACACACTCAAAGGACAGAAGTATCTAGAAAAGGAAGAGACAGCTCCTCACTGTTTTTGAAATAAACACAGGCATTACCAAAAGACCCAACCCCCAGTGGGATACATCTCAATATATGCTAAGGAGTGTGATTCCAGGAATGATGCTGTGACACAGAAAGCATAACATACACATCAAAGAATATATTTGTATGAATACAAATGCTTAGAAGTCTAGAAAAAGTATGACTGTTGATCTTTGGGATAATGCTTGCAGTCTTCTGTACTGCCCATGTGAAAATAGGAGTGTTTAGAGCATTCTCTTTTCCTGAGAAAAGTGAAAAGAATCCTCTAGCACTCCTCAGAAAGTGTGTGTGGTCAGACAAAGCAGAGTAACATATCCCAGATGAAAAAAGCATCTTCAAGGAAGTTTTTCCCTGCTCTCATTTTGGAGAGAGATGCCAGAAGCACTTCTGGTCTTCTACATCACACTGAATTAGAGACAGGCTGCTCACAGGAATTTACCAACATGATGATACTCAAGAAGGTTAATTGGAATTAACTAAAATGTATGAACTTTGAAG